>WYDI02028563.1:0-123230 GCA_009867235.2 Psittacus erithacus
AAGGCCACCAAATTGGTCAGGCAGGATTTCCCCTTAGTGAAGCCATGCTGGCTGTCACCAACCACCTTGTTGTTTTTTGTTGATGTAAAGGGTTTTGGGCTAGGCCAGAACATCCTGGAATCGACCAGAACATTCTGGGCTTGAACATTCTGGGCTTGGCCCGAACATAGAGGGGAGTGGCCAACCAAAGGGCAACACATAGTGGCCAATCAGAGGGTTGCGATGTTCAAATCCATCCAATCCTGTTAGTAGTTTTGTGCGCGTGAACAAAGGTAGTCTATATAAACCATATAGCCAACAGTAAGAGGGGTCTCCAAAAGTAAAGAAGTTTTTGGCATGAAACTCTGTTGAAGTCTGTGCCTTCAGTCTCCTCAGTTTTTCAGGCATGACTTCCAGGAGAATCTGCTCCAAGATTTTGCCAGGAACAGAAGTGAGACTGACTGGTCTGTAATTCCCAGGGTCATCCATTTTCCCCGTTCTTGAAAATGGGGGTTATATTACCCTTTTATTCTATTATATTCACCCGTTCCCTAGCTTCCTGGACAACTTCCCTGCATTCTTCCCAGGCCACCTGCCCTTGCTTCCACCTTTTATAAGCCTCTTTTTTCCTTCGAAGTTTCCTCAGCAGCTCCTTATCCATCCAAGGAGGTCTCCTGGCCCTCCTGCTGCGCTTCCTTCTAGTTGGGATGCAACACTCCTGAGCTTGTAGTAGAAGATCCTTGAATATCAATCAACAGTCTTGGGCCCCCCTGCCCTCCAGCACTATATCCCATGGAACCTTACTAAGCAGGCTCCTGAAGAGGCCAAAATCTGCTCTCTTGAAGTTTAGGGCAGTGAGCTTGCTGCACGCTCTTCTTACTGTCCTGAGGATCTCAAACTCGACCATCTCATAATTGCTACAACCAAGGCTGCCCTGGAGGGTCACATTTCCAACCAGCCCTTCTCTGTTGGTGAGCACAAGATCAAGCATGGCACCTCTCCCTGTAGGCTCCTCTATTGCAGAAGGAAGTTGTCTTCCACACAATCGAGGAACCTCCTGGAGTGCTTGTGCCAGGCTGTACCATCCCTCCAACAGATATCAGGATGGTTGAAGTCCTCCATGAAAACAAGGGCCTGCAAGTGTGAGGCTGTTCCTATCTGTCTATAGAACACTTCATCCACAGAGTCCTCTTGATCAGGAGGTCTATAACAGATCCCCACTATAATGTCTCCTGTTGCTGTTCTCCCTTTAACCCTGACCCACAAACTCTCTATTGACTGCTCACCTGTCTCCAGACAGAATTCCATACTCTCCAGCCTATCCCTCACATAAATAGCAACTCCTCCTCCCTGTCTGCCAGGCCTGTCTTCCGTCTTTTCTAAAGAGCCCGTAACCTTCCATTCCAACACTCCAGTCACAGGAGTCATCCCACCATGTTTCTGTGATGCCCATTATATCATACCCCCGTAGACGTGCACACAACTCTAATTCCTCTTGTTTGTTCCCCATGCTATGGGTGTTTGCATGGAGGCATCTGAGCCGAGCTCCAAATGAAGCCGGCTCATTGGCGGGAGTGGCTGGAATATCTCTACATTGCTCTGAGCATTTATTATAAGTGCTGGCAACTGACTGGGCGTGTTGGGATGGAATGATGCCTCTCTCCCCCTACACATCTAGTTTAAAGCATCCTTGACCAGTCTGGCAAGCCGCCTACCAAAACTGCTTTTCTCCTTCTTTGTCAGACCAGCTCCACCAGCCCCCAGTAGACCTGGCCTACTAAATTGAGTCCCATGTTCTAGACACCCAAACCCCTGACTATGGCACCAGCCATAGTACTTATTACAGATCTCCTAAGCCTGTCAAAATATCAAACGGCATATATGTTCATGGTCTTGAAAGATACGATCAGGTCTTGATGACAGAATCACTCCCTTGATAAAAGGCAAACTGTGCCTAATTACTTGAGTTATCTCCAACACCGACATTGTGTATTCTTTGGAAGATAAAGTGGCAGCGGAGGTCTGCGTACATTCCTGTACAAACCTACTCTCTCTGAGAGGGAATGAATGTTGCTATGACATTCTTTTGGCTTCTGAGATTCAGCAGCATCCACAGCTTACTGCAATAAACTGCACAAGAATGACAAGCATCTTAGGAGAAGCCTCTGTGTGTGAATGCGTATGTGCACGCATGTGTGTAGAAATGCAAATGCAAGTCAGCCTGGAGACCCCCAAATATTCGGGACTGATTTATTTTTCCTAGGGATAGAATCATATACTGTGCAGACGCAGAAAGATGGCCATGAAAATACTTCCTTTACATACACAGTGGACTTGTTGAAGCATCAAACAGGTTATGGGAGCTTAAACTATCATTTTCTGAGGGAATATAAACCCACTCCTCAGGACAAGAATTATTTCAACACCTTTCCCAGAAGTATTTAGTTTAACAATGATATTACGGAGATGATTAGCTATTATAATTAGAACCACGCT
This sequence comes from Psittacus erithacus, assembly GCA_009867235.2. Classification (NCBI taxonomy): domain Eukaryota; kingdom Metazoa; phylum Chordata; class Aves; order Psittaciformes; family Psittacidae; genus Psittacus; species Psittacus erithacus. The sequence continues at coordinate 2,476 of WYDI02028563.1, forward strand.
TGACTGTTTTGATTCTATGGCAATCCAGCATTCTCCATGTAACTGAATGTGCCACAGGACCTTGAAGCTGTTCATAACATACCCCCAGCACAGGCAGTTCATGCCATTTCACATTAAGTGAAAGCACTGGTTTGTGCGCAAGGAATTAGCTTCTACATAACAAAGGCAGTGGTGCAATGTGAATGCCAAGGAGTTTTATCCTTTTCTCAGGAACATATGATCATTGCGAAATGAGATTCTGAAGTCACAATAAGCCTTCTCTAATATGCATGGAAATAGACAACACCCAGAAAGAAAATCAATTCTTCCTCACAACCACTTAATTTACATCCCAAAAAGATCTGCTTACACTTGAGAAGTTAGTGCCCAATGCACAAGCTACATTACTTATAAACACTCAGTAAAAACAAACCAAGAAAGTGCTATCTAAGTTCAGTGAAGAGGCTCTTTGGCACTGCAGCTGCTCAGTGAACCAAGCAGACAAATGCCCCTCAGGTAAAAGCAAGGGAGGTTGCTGAAATCAGCAACCTTTGTCACAAGCCTAGGAAACCTCTTGGCACAGCAGACTGATTGACTGTTGCAAAGAACAGTATCTGATCCATGCACAGCATTGAGTTCATGATACCTGTTTGTGCACAATTCCCCCACTCTCACTGTTTTTGGCTAACCACTGAAGTGGGTATAAATCACCAAACTTGCATTTGTTGACAATAATTAATGAGCTGGTAGGAAAAGAACTTGCAATGAATTTGTTTGTTGCACACAACATATTGTTCATGACCTAAGATAGCTCTGAAAGGTTCAGACTGAAAACATAGCCATAGGATACTGAAAATGGTCCTATGTTGTTTGGTGCAAGCACACAAATATGATCTAGCTATGGCCTTGCCAACAGATTTCTAAGCGTTTATCCCTTTTCAACATCACCTTCACATTTGCTTTGACATACAATTTAGAGTTTCATAATCATAAATCCTGGCACTGTACTTTCCTATTTTGTAAAACCTCAGAAAAACAAGACATTCTGTCCTGGAAAGGTAAGAGGGACTTCAAGTTGAGTCATGAATAAGGTCATCAGGAAGTACATCCTTCCTACAAATGTCTTAGGAATACGCCCTACCTCAGCCATACAACCTGTGGGCTGTCTTTCTGCTAAATAGCTTAGTTAGTTAACAAACCCAAGATAAGTCTTTTTTAATCAGTGCCGGTTAAGGCCTAACTAGTGTCCCACAGTAAAGAAAAAGAAACAAGCACATGATGCACAAGGTCTAAGGAGCATACATCCAACTCACTTTCAACACAACTTGCTCCTTCATGGCGGGGCTTTTCATCATCTTTTCAGTGCATGTGGTAGCCAAGAAATCACCCTGAAAGCCTCAGGAAGGATCTCAGATTGTCATTTAATTTTTTTTAGAATCCTGAATTAACTCTTTGAGTCTTATCAAACTCTTATCACCATGAGACAGAAATAACCTATTTTGTCATGTGGCTCTTTCAGCCTCAGCAGGCCCACAGAGGATGCCATTTGTAGTGGCCTTGAGAATGCTGGTTTCTCTCAGACTTATTGCTCAGCCTGAAATGAGCTGTCTTGTGTTTTTGTCATGCATAAGTGATTCTGCCATTTCTCTCCTATCTGCAGATAATGTGGAGTATGCATAAGGACAGGATGCAAATGGGATAGATGCTTATGAGACAGAAAGAATTCAGAATGTAAGAACAGCAGTAGGGAATAGGATGATACAGATGTAAGACAAAAGTGATGCCTTCAGAGCACTAAACCTCTGTAGCGGTCTTAGCAGCCGAGGCTGATGTGGCATCAGTGAGACATGCTATAGTGCTGATCGCCCAGTTTTCCTTGAGGTGCAACAGAGTACATAGAGCTTAGATCACTACAGGGGAGCAGGAAAGGATGTATTCAAGTCTCATCCCCATTCCAGGTTAGGGAATATATACAGACCTCAGTACTGGGATGTGATTTTACACTCCACATAACAGGCAGGTAGGTGCATGGCGAAGAACTAATGCCTTTGCAAACTCTCTCACCATGACATCAGCAAGGGTAGCAACTGCAAGACTGTGACAGAGTGTTTGATTACAATCAAGTGTAAATACTGATGTGTTAGAGCTACGTCAACCACAGTGTTTTACTTTCCCTAGCCAGATCAGAGAATTCAGACATAACTTGAATAGCTGGCAAAGACAGTATCTGACTGTGGCAGTACATGATAAGCATGCCAGCTTGGGTGAAGAATTACAAACAGAAGAATTGTGATTTGCCCATCTGTAAGTGAAAAGCACTGACTCATTACCCCTTCATCACATACCCCTAGTGATGGCCCCCATGGACAGCTCAAACTGAGTTTCAGGCAAGCTCAGCTGTGCATGTGTTCTGTTCTGTCTTCTCCCTTAAAGCACTGTTCAGCTTAAATCAAGTAGGCCTATCCTTCCCAATACGATTATTTCGGCTCTAAGGCATTATACAACCTTAGCTTTGTCTCTCTCATTTTCCCATGATAACTCTTTTCCTCTGCTGCAGTCCCTCGGAGGACTTGCTGCCATCTCCCCTCTGACTCCCCTTCTCTGGACTTGCAGTTTTACGATTCTCTGCCTAATAACATCCATCCTTACTTTTCATCCTTGTCCGGTGATAGAAAGCAGAACACAGAATCAAGGTATGGTATGGTTTTCCCTGCTTCCCTAACATACCATTTTCCCAGAAGTCTTGGACCGTCCCACCCACCTCAGTACTATGATGTATGTATTACAGTATTCCCTCAAGCATTCCCACTCTCAGAGAACATTACCTATTTTAATCACTGAAAACTGCTGATTAGATCATTAGAACCAGCAAATTTTAATTGCTTTGCATTATTAAAGGTAAGTTAGCAGTTAAGGCTCCATACTACCCATAACACCCCTTCCTCTCACAGAGAGTGGACTGTGTTAGTGCTAGACTGCATCTGACTTTCATTGGGAGCTCTGCAGTAGCACTTAGGTTTCAGAGATCTCCCTTGCTGATACACAAGAAGCCATCACCATGTATTCCACCAAGTTCAACTGGATACACTAGTGTTACAGACTACAATGTATAGTAATAAGGAGATACAAAAGGTAGCCACATACCATTCACAGGAACAATTCCAATTATTTTGGTAGCTAAAAAAAAAATAAAAAAATCTATGTCTGGTTTCAGGTGGTGATTGTGTAAAGCTAACAACATGAGTCACAATTTAACTATGTAGTAAATACTAGGTGCAGAATCTGAATAAAACCTGTGTCTCACAAATACTTATGAAGCTCAGGTTGATGAAAGTGGTATTTGTTGTCTCAGAATTACAAAACAGGACATGCTTAGGGATGAGAACAATCTTTCAGCATGATAAGCATATTAAGTCCTTAAATAAGAGAGGAAGGAAGCACAATGATTTCCAGTAATTAGTATGCACAAAAAGATCTCTGTTTGGCTCTGTCAAGGTGATTCTACCCTAACATAGGTCTTACCTAGTTATTTGGCTGATTGAGGAATTCAAAAGTTTCTCCAGTCACTCTTTGTGACACTGCCAGGAAGTAGCCTGAGCTGGTGAAGACACTTCTTTCCCTGTGAGATCACCCAGTTCAAAGCAGCACAGGACAGAGTTTGTTGAGTCCAGCTTCATGTTATTCTAATAGCAGGATAAGCTTACCAGAGCAACAGATTCAGCTTCCAGGCTGAAGCTTGCTTGTATCCAGCTGGCATGCAAGACAGCAGGAGAGAAAGGAACAGCGTAACCTCCCATATAGCACAAGCTACAGAATCTCATACAATAATAAACTATGTAGTTCACTGTAAATGACACTGATAATAACAGGGAAAGATCTCAGCCCCCTTCAAGTTTTTTCTTCTACTTTTTGACTTCCTGCTGGTTTTCCATGAACTCCCTCTTTTCTTTGCAATCACTTCTTAGCATTCTAATGATAGAGTAGGACAGGCATATATCTGAGAATGAACACACATTACTGCCAGAAAGTAAAGAAACGTTACAAAGTCAAAGATGAATTATAGATCACTGAAGTTAATTTTGCTCGCTCTTATGCACACACTGCAGTAATCTTCATTTACTTACAAGGCAGAAACTGATTCCTGGGGTTCTCAGTTCCAGAAACAATCAGAGCTACAATCACCTCTAACTATTAGGGGATTAAATTGCAGGAAGGAGTTTCTTGATTTCAGCCCTAGGCTGTGGTATATACAGCACGCAATATCAGCAGAATTTAGCTTCCAAAGTCTAACAAGTCTCTTCAAAGCATGCAAAGATCTGTCATGTTTCGGAAATACATTTCTTTCCCTCCAATTCCATAAAGCTATTCCTCTATCACATGCCAAACTCCCACTTTTCAGAACAGAGGAAATAAAGCTTTATTGATCCTTAGAATTTTGTTCTTTAACACTGGCAAAGTAGTCTATCCTTCCTGATCTCTCTTTTCAAATAGCCTACATATCATCACCAAAATTATAATATCATTAGCCACAGGCAAGCAAAAATACATGGAAAATTGCAAATCAAGCTATTGAAAAGAGGAAACACTGTCATGTGCTGCAAGACAGGATTTTAGGATACAAAGAGCCAAGTAGTTACAACAATAGATGGCACTATCACTTATTTCTGTAATTAATACTTATGATCTATGTACATTTACGATTACACTATGCAACACAAAGATCTAGATTTTTCATACACTCAGCACTATTTTTGCTAAAGGATTGCAATATGTTTCTTAAACATAAAAGGAGGAAAATAAATTTTCTGAAATAAAATACATTTTGCTTTTGAAACCAAATCTGTACTGAACAGTATAAACCAGAAGTGGACAGAAAGCACAGCAGACCATTTTCAACAGCAAACCATCCAAGCCAAAAAAATAGTGAAAACATTTAACATTTGACTGATGTTGAACTGAGAGAAGGAGCTTTTCTTGAGTTACAGCATTCACCTCAATTATTAAGCAACCTCGTGGCACAACCCCAAACTGAAGGAAGAACCACCTGACATGAATTTGGAAGGTTGTCCCTCTCCTCATTCAAGACTCACATTTCCTGTTCTACTGAAAGCAGCACCCAGAAGTGCATTCCTGGGTGCTGAAGTTATAGATAGAAGTTGGCAATGCTTTGGTGAACATACCGTAAAATATAAATCCAATAGGCCCATTAAAGAATTAAGAAAGAATTGCAAGTTACACGAGCTTTTGGGAAATAAGGTACTAAGCACTGGAGAGTACTTCATGGTGGTTATACAGAATGACATGGTACTGAGTAGATCCAGTATTTGTAACTGCCTTGCAATGGGTATCATTAACACCAATGCTAGTAGTCAAAAAGGTTCGATTTCACATCAATTTCATAAAAATAAATAAGATTTCCAAAATACCTTGAATGACACTTCATTTTCCATTGGTCCTTCACAAAAAAATAACTGCATGCTCCTCATCCCCTAAAAGGCGCCCACCTTGATACTCTCAGATTTGCCTGATACTCTTCCACAGGATAATATCTTGCATTCCTCTTGCTCATGTTTCTTAAACATACCTGATGTGTCCTGTCACTGAGTGGATTTTTGTTTTGCTTTGTTTGGTTTTTCTCCAAAAATTAGGACTGTGTATTAATTGGAATTTGGGAAAAAAGACATCGTCAGGATATACACTTCCAAGCATTTTTTTCCACATTATTTTAAAATGTATCATATATTTCTCCATTACTGCATATCTTACTTTGAGAGGCATGTTGCATTTTATGAACTAGTTGGCAAGTCTGAAAGCAGACCCTACCACAACATAAACATTCTTTGAAACAAATGACAAGACAGCACACAGGGAAGAAAGTAATGCTCGTTACAAGAAGACTCATGGATTCAAAGAGATAGTTTGCTTTACAACTTATGGGAAAGTGCTTGTAACTACTTATTCAATCAGAGCTTGATAAGTAAAATGATCAGCCTTTTTATCCTTATGCTCTCTGATGCTTTGGGATCATTAAAACTAGGTATTGTCTCTCCTGTGATGGGAGGCAATGGTCATTTTGTCTGCCTAAAAAAGTCATTCCTATTCTCCTCCTGTTCTTCCCATTCTGTAATGAAAGCTCCTCCTGGACTTGGCTGCTCTTGTTGGAGTTCTGCCAGTTGAACCCCAGGCAGAGAGGGCTGTTTGTATGCAGGCATCTCCAATGTAGTGCTCAGCAGATCAAAAGAAGAAACCCCTAAGCTGCTGCTAATAAGTCAATGAAAGGAGCTCTAACAGCAATAGCAGAAGTCAAGATATTAAGAGGATTCCTAGCGTCATTGTAGTGTTGTGATCAGTGGAGCACAAGAAAGGTGCAAGGGTCAGTTATTCACATAGCTGTCAAGGTAACAGCAGAAATCTATGTTATTAAGAAACCCTTTAGTGCCATTGTGTCTAAACAGCAGATTTCAAAGGGGGCTTCAACCACTGTGTTTTGATAGTTGTACAAATTGCTATGAAGTAAGGTCAGTGTGCACCTTGGCAATCTTGCTACAAGGAGGTGTGCCAGTTAGCAGTGTGCGCTCTGTGTGCAATTACACAGAGAAAGGAGTTCAAAGTATTGTACCACTCTACTGCGTGCTACCAGACTGTATGAATCAGACTCTAGCTGTCTCCTTACCACTTAACCCTCTTTCTTCTTATCACTGCACTCAAAACAGGTTCTAGAAACTCACAGCTTAAAAATTCATTTACTTGCTCTATCAAATCACCAACTAGCAGTGATCTTTAACATCTCTAGCCACTTTCATTCTCTAAGCTGAATTTTGTTCATTCTTCTGCTCTGTGTCGCTTCAAGCCCTTCTCCCAACACTAGCATTATGAATATGGCAGAAATCAACTATGTTATATGACACACATGCCTATGGCATTATCCAGTGCAGAAGAGCATTAGGAATCCTACTCTGATTTATAGTTTCATTTTCAACTAAATGTCGACAAGATTAATCAAAATTAACCCCGTGAGAACAAAAGAACCAGACAGGACAGACAAATGAATCTTCACTCCAAAATTACATCATTAGGTGAGGTTACTCCATTTCTCATCCACTAACTTACACCAAAGTAACGGCAAAAGACACAGCCAGCCTTTCATGGCAATTACTTTGCAAACAGAACTAGCAAATTACCGTTACCTTGATTCTTCTTTTTCATATTAGTAGGTATCAGAAGCTCTAAGAAATGGCAACACCATTCCTACTTGCTGTAACTTCAAATGTGCAGACTTTTTGTCTGCATTCACAGCTGGAAAAAGGTATCTGTTAAGAATTTTCACCTATGCCAAATCTTTGTTTGAAAATAACTCAGATACATAAAATGCAACACAAGAAATGACGGGAGTCTGGAAGCTTATTACTGGATCCAAACTTTTACTGTGTCCCACTGCAAAGGAAGAAAGAAAAATGAAAACCAAAGAAACGACAGAGTCACATGGGAAAACACTGGTCACTGTGACAGTGGCTTAGAATTTTGAAAAGTTATTTATGGGATGCACAGAAAGGTATGGGTATGTAACAGCATAAATGTCTCAAGGCAGCGTAACAAAATTGCAGGTATAAACTTCAATGTAATCTCATAGTTCTGCCAAAAGAAAAAATAATCTAAATTACCTAGAATTTGAACTCAGATACAATGTAAGATGAACCACTGCCTGCTATTTAAGAAAGCAAAATGTAGTTCCTGGCTTGGAAATTTAAAAGATATTCTACCATGAGACAGAGCAGAACAGCAATAATAAATACCAGGATTTCATTTGTTCTACTGGATCACTGTATGACAGAAACTTCAGTCAAGACAACTTCAGTCAAGCCAACCATACACACCGCATTTACAACTGAGAACACATTAGGAACGTCATACAGTGTACATACATACAATGTAAAGTAATATTTTAATTTTAGTTCACAATTGTCTCTGCCCCTCTCTTACACATACTTGCTAAAGTATATATGAAAGCAATATGTACTGAAGTAACTCATAATTTGTGTGACTGATGCCTAGAGCAAGCAACACTATTCTTATTCTCACCTCAGTTTCACTGACCTAAGTCTTATTTGCAGACTGAATCCTATTAGGAAAAGAGTAGCAAATACAAATGCACGCTGTTGTAGAAAAAAGAAAGTTACCTAAGTGCCACGCTCTTTAACTTGCCCATGCTGGAGGAGATGTATAAGCCCTACTAGAGATATGCTGGCTGCCCCACAGAACGGGAAAAGTCAAATTACTTCAGATTGTTTAGGTAAATAGTATCAATATATACATCTTTTTTAATGACAGTATCCTATGTATTCCATAATTTTTAGTGCATTAAAGGATAGCCAAGAAAGGAGCTATAAGGAGAAGAGTCCAGATCCTCCACTGGGGCCACCATAACCCCATGCAATGCTCCAGTTTTTCAGAAGAGTATCTGGAAAGCTGCTCATGGGAAGGCCTGGAGGTGCTGTCTGACAGCTGCTGAACATGAGCCAGCTTGTGCCCAGGCAGCCAAGAAGGCCAACAACATCCTGGCTTGTGTCAGAAACAGTGGAGCCAGCAGGGCCAGGGCTGTGATTATCCCCTGTACTGGGCACTGGTGAGGCTGCACCTTTAATCCTGTGTTCAGTTGCAGACCCCTTACTACAAGGAAGACACTGAGAGTCCAGAGAAAGGCAATGGAGCTGGGAATGGGCCTGGAGCACAAGTCTGATGGGGAACAGCTGAGGGAACTGGCGGGGTTAGTCTGGAGAAGAGAAGGCTCAGGGGGGACCTTATCACTCTCTACAACTACCTGAAAGGAGTTGCCCCAGGGATTGGTCTCCTCTCCCAACTAACAAGCGACAGGACAAGAGGTAAAGGCCTCAAGCTGTGCCAGGGGAGGTTTGGACTGGATATTAGGAACAATTTCTTCACTGAGAGGTGTGGCCAGGTATTGGAACAGGCTGCCCAGGGCAGTGGTAGAGTCATCATCCTTGGAAGTTCATCCTTATAAGAAATGTCAAACTGAGAAACCTGATTTTAAACAATAAACTGTTAATTGACACTACTGATGTATTTCTTGTGACATATAATATGGATTTCATACAAGAATCCCATCGTTACTTATCACTCAGCAATACCCACTTAATGGAAACTGTTACTGTACTTGCTAACTATAGCACATTAAAAGGCAGATAATTATTTACAAAGGAAGTTGCACCCAATTTTACTCTGCTGCATGTGGAACATTCATTGCCCATCACTCAGCAATTGCGCAAAACAAATGTTTACCGGTCAAACTTGCATTCCCTGTTTCTAAGGAAGACATCATGTAGCAGCATTACCTCTCATTGCAAAACATTGCAAAACATTTATTCCAGAAATACCTTTCACCTACAAGAAGGTGCATTCATGAAAGATTTCCTTAGTTTCTGCCTTTCTGCCTCCCGTATTTAAGTTGGCATTCACAATTTAGGATTTGCAGTAAGTTATTTCAAATTTGGCTGGAAATCAACTGTAGATGAAATTCAACAGAGAGGCTTGGACCAGATAGGGATGTAACAGGATCAGCTTCCGAGATGTAAGCTGTCATGCTTTCATTTGCAATCACTGCTGACATCTGAACTGGATTGTGCATTTCTGCCACTGCAGTAGGGAAGGGACTTGCGCATACATAGATTTTTATTTTATATTCAACACACAAAGCAGAGCATGAGGAGTTAAACACAATGATGCAGCCAAAGAAGGAATAGCTTTATCAATTAAAAAAAAAAAAAAATAAAAATTGGAAATGAAAGACAAAAGGATAAAAGAAGAAAACAATGCTATATCATTTTATGTTAAATCTGTATTTTTCCCCTTCTCTGGAGGACTTGGATGCTTTGTGCTATTTTAATGCTCAGGCTATCGTCTTCCAAAAGCGCATGAATGAACACCAAAGGACAAAGGTATCACTCCGAACGGTGTAGCTGTTTGCAATGAGGTAGCCCTGAGACTGTGATACTGTTGATTCAGTGTCTCTTCAGATCAGATGAATGATTGGAAGTGCATCTGTCAGCAACTTCACAACTCCGTCTTTATTGCATGCTCCTATGCCAAAACAGGGAGGTCACCCATGTCTTAGTGGAACCCATCGATGGCCCATATCCTCACCACCGAGAGTACCACCAGAACAGCATTTAACAAGCTACAGAATCTCTCATACCCACTCAAATATACATGAAGTCTGCTCTAACTTCCTAAATATTGCCTTTAGAAAGAAAACTGAAAGCTGACATTGAGCTGCTTTATTGTTTAGATGACTCAGATTGTGTTTTTAAACACGTCTGCTCAGCTGAGATATGAACTGGCTTTTTTAGGGAAAAGAATTATGCAGAGCATTAAGAGCGATTAGAAGATGCCTCCTTTTATTTCTGAATTCAGAAGAGTCCTTCCATGTTCAGAAAAACTGGTCAGAGAGATCAAAGGAGAAGGGAAGGCAATTAGCAGATTGGCATTTATTCCTCTTCAAAAGAAACAGTTTTGCAGCTTTTGTTGATAAGAACAAACTACTACCATATTTTGAGTCTTTTAGCAAACTATCCTATTCACAGGGGCATCATTTTATGGCTTGTGAAAGATGTCTGCTTATTTTAAAATCTGAATTGATGAGGAATATTTGCCCACTACAATGAGGTAGGAAACTCAATAATCTAAAGAGCAGCTAGAGGTAAAGAAAAAACTAAAACAAAGGACAGCACAGACTGTATAAAGTAAAAGCCTGGAAAGTCATCACTGTAGATATTAACTGCCACTTTTCAATGAAGCCCAAGGAAACAGGGAACCCTACACCCAGCAGAATCCCATTTGCAGTACAGGTTAGTTTCATACTGAAGGTTCCACTTCTAACTGAAGATACAGATGGTTCTGAGTCAGACAAGAACTCACTTGATTATACAAATTCTATCAAAAAGCAAAAGCCTTCCAGTCATCATTTAAAGACAGAAGGCTGCAAAGACATGCCCTGACTAAACACAGGTATTACAGAATGATAAACCAGGAACAGATACGCAAGCAGGAACATTCCATGAAAAAAATCTTATTTGGGACATCAAGCACCAAATCGTGGACAACACTTACTGAGTTGTAAAGCAAACCAAGACACCACTGTGTGTCCTGCAAAGGAAGCTTTCTGTGGATGCATGTAATCAGGAACAGGATGTTACTGCTTGTGTTCTTGTTGAGCTTTCTTCCCAATACTGCTACATGAATAATGATACCACTGCCAGGAGGTAGTCTTGCGTGAGTTTTGGTTTATCCTCAAAGGATTCAAGAATGTCTTCAGCCAAGCTAAAATATAGCTGATTCACTAAGACAAAACATGCAAACTGAAGCAGAAATGCAACTATCCCTTACTAGCTAAATGGGGTCTCATCTCAAAGGATATGCAAAGAAATTAAGTCCCTAGTTATTCTTTTGAGGTTTGTCTCTGAAAGTGCACTGGATATACTGGATCAAAGAATAATAAGTAAACAGGTGAGACTGCTGCAGTTCCATTATGCAAGACTGAAAAAGACAACAGGGAAGACAGATGAGGCTGGCATTTGCAATCTCAGACACTGAAAAACATCATGATGAACATGGAACTACACTTTGAAATAGAAAAATAGGCAATAGAGTTTATGATGTGAGGTGGAGTAGAGAAAACAGTAATTATTTGGTATGTTATAGTACTGAATACTGAAAGTGTTATTAACATGAAGCTGTGGATGTCAGCTGGTAACTTTGGGACCACTGAATACATCTATACCTAAAGCTCACAAAAAGCAGAACACAAGGTAGGTGGGAGATGCATTGCAACAACAACAACAAAACCAAAATGCACATGGTTTCAGTCAAATTGCTATTTTATTCATCCAGTTGTTATTCAGGGAATGGTATGTCCTTGTTTATTTGTATCAGAAGGATCACAGATTTAACATTCTGTCCTCAGATATCTGTGTAATATGAAAAGCAGTGTCATACCAGACTATTTTGTCTCATGCATGGCAGACTACTGTGGGGCAGGTGATCTGCCAGTGCAAAATTTTTGACCAATGATCAAGGGATCATTTTTGAGAATGGAAAATAAAAAAAAAAAAAAGAAAAAAAAAGAAAAGAGAGGACATGTCATTGGATGTATTCACCTCAGGAATGGCCTTCATCCTTTGCAGAATGAGAATTATGTCCAAGGGTGGGAAGTGGCCCACTCAGTGTTCAAGACTGACTCAGACTACTGAAGTTTACTCCACCCTAACACGGTGGCTTTAAAGGTCATAACCTGGTCTATTCCTTTGAATGGGATATCTCTTTGCTCCTATTCAGCTCGTAAAGTATCACAGTTCCATAAAAAAACCAAAAACCAAACCAAAACAAAACAAAAACAAAAACCAAAAAACAAACAAACCAAAACAAACAAAAAAACCAAAACAAAACTGATGTACAGGTAGACAAATGCTTATTTTTTAAATTTAAAAATATAAAATCCAAACAGGCTTGTGTTAAAGGAATATTTTCTTGTCACCAAATGTCAGCTGATAACTCAGAAACACACATCCGCTCACTCACTCCCCCCTTCTTTTCTCCCCCTCGCTCCTGGAGGGATAGGGAGGAGAATCGAAAGAATACAACTCCCACAGGTTAAGATAAGAACACTCCAGTAACTGAGGTATAACACAAACCACTTCTGCTACCACCAATAATAATAATGATAAGGGAAATAACAAGGGAAAAGAATATAAAACTGAAAGGAGAAAAGGAAAAAATTCAGCAACACAAGTGATGCACAATATAATTGCTCACCACTCACAGACTGATACCCAGCCCAATCTGAGCAGCTATCTGGACCTTCCAGGTGACTTCCCCCAGTTTATATAGTGGGCATGACATGGTATGGCATGGAATACCTCTTTGGCTAGTTTGGGTCATGTATCTGCCTCTGCCTCCTCCCAGCTTCTTGTGCCCCTCCTCACTGGCAGAGCATGAAACTGAAAAGTCCTTGATTGGGGTAAACATTACTTAGCAACAACTAAAAACATCACTGTGTTACCAGCAGTATTCTCACACTGAAGCTGAAAACACAGCACTGCACCAGCTACTAGGAAGGAGAAAAATAACTGCTACAGCTGAACCCAGGACACCAAACAACATCATGTAACATGCTTCCAAGCAGTGCTTCCTTCTTCTGGCATACACAATCAAGGAAATCACACACAGACAAATCAAGGACTTCTCCAACTTGGCATGACAAGCTCCCAACACAAGGGCATTATCCCATACCAGTGAAAGCAAACAGGTGACATTGAGGAGTCTGATTGATAAATACAGTATCTGCATCATGTTGAATATAAATAACTTCTGCACCAAAAAATAATGACCTCAACCACAACAGTACTGGTAACCTTCATGAACAACAGTAGTGTTGTATTGTCTTGAAGTATTAATAGCATAGCTGAAATGGCACTTAGAATTTCCAGTCTAGGCAAAAGTTCTACATCTCCAACTCTTCAGTTAAGGACGTTTCCCAGCGATTATCACCATTACTTGGGCAGTTTTGCTATGGATGCTACTCGTGAGGGGATGACTGATTTGAAGTTGGTTTTGGCTGTTTTCAAAAGGGACAGGAACAAAGTATTTTCTCCTGCTCCACACACACTGCAGGGACAGTCTGAATTATCGTCAAGTAGCCCCCTCCAGTTCTACTTTGTTCTGCCTCAAAGCCCCAAACAGATGTCTCCAGTTGCCTACTCTGCTTCCTTACCCCAACACACATCACTACAAGTAACTCTAAGGGATGACATTATGTCTGATTTGCAAGTTTCCTTGAAGATTTTCAGCTATTTCACTCAGCAGCAACTGAAGAATATTTCTATAAGAACCTCATAGATACAAGAAAAGCAGGACTAGTTTAGAGGCTGGAGAACATTCCAAATCACTGTTCAGCCCTAGGAACACTCACGCTTTAGCATTTGACACTAAACAACTAGAATGACAGAACCTCCAGACAAAATGTTTTCAGCTTTTGTGCTTGCAATCACTGCTACTTTGAAAAAGCAATATTCAGATGGAATCCATATCTTTTATTTCCTTCTGCTACTTGAAGATGCTAAGCCTTCTCCTGGAAAGCAAAACACTACATTATCAAAAATGGCAGGCAGTATCTGAAAGGACATGTACCAGCAACAAGCTCTAAGCTCACCACAGCCTTCAACACTGCCATCTGAGACTTTTAAAGAACAATGGGCAGGTGGTTCAAGTGAGACATGGAGAAGCCTGGGCAGCATAGAGACCCTTCTCATGGTAACTATACATAAGTCAAGGTTTTATACTGGGCTACCCTAGGAGAAATGTATTTGACAAAGGAAATGCAAAACCAAACATATTTATGGCCAACTATTCCATATGCACCTGTTAATACAGCTTCAATTCAAGTGTCATCTTTAGTAATGGGTGAACTTAGAACATCATTGGGTTTGGAGGCCCTCATGAGGGGGACTGCCTCGATATGAAAGCTCAAATAGGCAATAAAAAATTTAGTATCCTACTTATATTGTAGGGCCTGCACACCTACAGATCCATATAATTTGCATCTGTTGCTGATAGTGGTCTTTTAAGTTTAGGTATCTAGTTTAAGGATCAGTAGACAATTAACAATTGATAAGGAGATCAAATAGCTCACTTGATATCTCTGTCTCTGAGGCACACTCCTGCACTGCCAGTGTCTTGGTTCACTCTCTCAGCTACACTGAACAATAAATCAAAACAGAGGCAGCTGCACTAACAACATCAGTAAGAAAAAGGCTTTAGTACTGCCTTAAATTCAAATGAAAGAAATAAATCAACATTTATTGGCTACATTTTTTAAATATTGAAGTCTTATAACATGCTTTTTAGAAACAAATTATTACAAGTAGATAATAGTGTTCCACAATGCTTATGAATTGCTACTTAAGTGAACTTTAATAATTGAGAACGGAAAATTTTATCACTGTGCACTAGAACCTTGTCAGGATGAAATGTTGGGGAGCTGCAATTTCCTTTACTTTGGTGTTTTATTCTCATTTCAGCATGAGTAGAGGGAGTTCTGCCCCTTTGGTTTCTTCTAATTCAATTATTCAAACTATCTAAGAGGCCTTTTAATTTTTCAAGGGAAATACACAAGGTAAAAACCAACTTGGTAAACAAAAAAAACCAAAACAAGGACAGGCTGATAGCTACATAGACTAGATCAGGCACAAATCAAAAGGCCATATGTGCATCCGTCAGAGTCACAGTCCAGGAAATAGCAGACTGCACTGCGCGCCAAGCAGCTTGGAGCTCATGGCAGCTACTACATATACCTCTTCCTTCCTCCTTGATGGAATTGGTGTTTCCTAGTCATTAAAATGATGCAGCTAATGCCTGTTTAACCTCAGGGTCATGTTTCTAGAGAAGAACTTTAAGAACCAGCTCTCCCAGTTATCAATGGTAAAGCATGTGAATTGTGCCATGGTGGATAATTTTTTCCTCTTGACAAGTCAGATAAGTCTCACTGTTTTTTTACATCTTTGGGGGATTTTACCAGATCCTATGCCAGAATTCTGCCCTGGAAGACTCAAATTACAAGCTTTTGTCTCTGGACACAGCCCTACCAACTGCAAAAAAAAGCTTAAATCTGAACTAACTGGTAGAACAAGAGGCCAGTTACAATGCAGAAGATAAAAGAAATGAAGAAAAATAAATCAATACATTTAAAATGCAAGTGATATCAGTACCTGTGATTATGAAGAACAAAAATGCAACTGAAAAGTACAACCTGGCCTGATTTAAAATTCCTCTAAACACATATTCATTTTGCATCTCCCATCGATTTTCCCTTCTGCAAGCTACACACATTTTCCTATGAATTTTTCTATTTCATAAGGCAAGAATCATCCCTTTTAGGAAAGAAGCTAAAAAGAAGAAATGCTTGGATTAGCCAGGCTTTCCTGACCTTCTTTCATGAATAAACAATGAGCTTTTCCAGAACTGTGAGAGAAATTCATTATATAAAATGAATGCATTTCTTTGTTGTCAGAAAAAAAAAAAAAAAAATCCAGTGCAGAATCAAAGCACTTTGTCTATGATACTTTCACTTAGTACAGTTTTAAAATCTTGAACTTCTGGAGGGAGGAATTAACCTTCCCACCAAAGGACTCGTAACACTCATCACATACAAGTCTCCAAAATTACAGTGAAATGTAAAGACTACACATAGTTCATTTGCCTTGATGATGCTCTAAACACTTGGGTGGATTTAATTAAAATGGGAATATTGTTTTCTTCTCCTAGCTTGGAAGCTTTAAAAGAAAACTTAGATCCTTCCTGCCTTCTTTTTTCCTCTAACTGAATAAAAGTGGGAAGGCATGAAAACTGCAGTAAATCCAGTCACCAAAATGGCTTATAAATGAGAAATCATGCTTTTCTTTTTTTTTTTTTCCCCCTAGATGTCCAATATCTTTTTAGGCAATATGAGATTTCCACTTCACTGTCTCCTTGAATATCTACAGAATTGTCAAACATAGTACAACACACATCTCAGGTGATATACGTTATTTCCCAAAGTCTTCAGAAAGCATTTGTGGTTTAGGACACTGGATAAGAAAAAAGCAAAATAAAGACGAAGGCAAACAATAGTGTTGAGACTGCTTCTGTCTCTAATGAATTCTATGATATTTCCTAATATAAGCAAACTTAATTAACTCTCTCCCTCCCCCCCACCCCGAGTCTTCAGAAAGATTTATCTGTTGAACAGACTTTTCACACCATTGCAAGCAAAACTTTCACTGCAAATATTTCTCAGCTTCAACATAGAACTGTGATAGAGAGATAGCCCCTTCTCTAAACCATCCAACAGGTTCAGAGGAAGACATGTTTTTCACAAAGCAATGAAAAAGAAAGGAGTGCTCTGCTCTTGACATACCAGGTTACATGGCAATAGGCCAGCAGTTATTCCTGGTAAAATACATACTTCCAGTGAGCATTCACTCTTAAAGGAAACAATGCCCACTGTAGTATATATAGCCAACAGGATATATAAGAACATCTTCCAAGACAGCCTCCTACCAATACCTATCTCTATAGCCTCACCCTCTAACTCCACACTTGACATTTATTTTGAAGATATATATATCTGCTTTTTGGGGGAGGAATAGTTGGAGGGTGACAGGGAAAAAGAATGAAGAAACATACCATCCTGTTCTACCAGAACATCATGTTGACGTTTTTCGCCCCTACATCTAAGAACCAGAAACCAAAATCCTAGTCTATACTTAGTGCTTGAATTACAAGTGTCAGTCAAATGATTAGACAGTAATCCAACTGCACTGGTGAGTATCAGGATGGACCAGCTTCTCACAGAATTGAGCTCCTATTCCATTCGCATTCTTTAGCGCTTTTTATTACTAATAAGTTAGCACTAGTGACACATGGTCATGACAAAGACAACAGGGAAAAAAACCAACTGATTTAGTGTTGGTAAGATAATTTGAAATGTATTTATAACAAATGCTGTGATAAGAAGTCATTCTCCAAGTCACGGGGACAAAATACATTATTATATATGTAACAGTTCTTCATCTAATGAGTTACTTTTTTGACTATACAGTTCAATATTACAGTATGGATGAGGGGGAAACCAGAGACAATCTACTGAAATAAAACTGAATAGAAATCAATCAACCAATCAATCAAATCAGATTAGAATTACAGACAGCATGTATTTACCAGAAAAGCCACACATACAAAAAAACCCTAGCTCTCTGTTACTCCCAAAAAATAACAACTCTTATGGGGAAAAACATGTAGCTTTGTTTTACCACTTTTATCTGCAGGCCTCCTCTTTTCAGGGCCATTCACTATCCACACTCCTTGGAATCCCCTTTTCTCCTTATAGAAAAAGAAAAAAACCCTGGAGTTTGTGATTATTGACATTTCAGGTCCATTACTTATGTTACTGAGTGTACCTCCATAATGAAGGCAAGTACTTTAACATGGAATCAAGCCCTTTTCTAAGAACTAGAGAAATACATTAAATATGAATGTAGTTGTCCTATTGATTGTGCAACTCTCATGGCTTTAAAGCTCCTTGTAAGGAAGTTATTAAAGCTCTTCAGGTGACACTTGTGCCAGTAACACAAATCATTTCCAAATGCACTTCTTTTCTTTAAGATGTAACAATACAATCAAGAAACACATTTAGTAAATATGCCTTTCAGTCATCGTAAAAGTTAAAGCTGCTCACTTCCACTGAAAGAAGACAATCATCAACTAAAGACAGAGTGAACTGATTACTACTCCTTTCTGTGCATCTTTCTGCGCACAGCCAGCTTTCGTATTTAGCATAGCTATTCTGAGCTACAGAAGTCTCACTGCTGGTTCTAATGACAATGGTCCATGAAGAACAAATCCTGAGGTTTGGCCACTGGCTGTTTTTACTGAGTCGACACTTATAAGCAGCATTGGCAAATCATCTCTCACTATGGACACAGCTGAAGACTTCATTCTCCCTACACAGCAGCAGCTATACCAGCAATACGCTGAGCATCAGTAGAGATTATGGCTAGGAATTCTGGGCCCATGTGATGTGAGCACACCTGAGCTGGATTCAGTTCACACTTATGGTATAATAGCATTGTTGCTAGAAAACATTTCCATAATTTTTTATTGCTGAGAATAGTCTCTATGTAATCAGCAAAAGAGTATGAATTAGCTTGGAATATGAATCAGAAGAATGCAAGGGAGCTTGCATTACAGCTCTAGTAATTTAAGGATTCAAGACGATAAAAGTCAACCCTATCTTAAACTGATGCAACAAGAAGATTCAACACAATCACAGACCCAACCCATGCCTCTGCATAAGTTGATATCACTGTATCACGTAAGTCCCTGACCATATATTAGGGCAAATTATATATAAAAAACCCCAAAAACCACACACACAAAACCCCAAACTCCAACCAAAATCTATACATCTATTTAGGGTGGCATATTGAATACTGTAAGGCTGTATTTTTGTTTAATAAACTATGCCTTAAAAATAATAATATTGCATTCTTCTATCTACAGTTGCTTGTTTTTTAAATGTGTGATGCCAAGAGGGTTATACTTTTACTTACAGAAATATAAACCATCTTAATTACCTTCTTAGTTGTCTTTTTTTAGAACCTGCATGCCATTTTCATTGTACATAAATACTTGTGTATAGAATGTCACTTATATAGCCTTTTCTGAATGACAGTAATTTAACCTATGCGAGGAGCAGAAGTAGTAAAAAATGACAAGATGTTATTTTTAACCTCAATTAGAGTTGAGTTAGGCTGGAACAGCTTGGACTTTAGAAATGTAGCTGCTGTCTAACAACACCAATGCATGTTTTCCATGGATTGTAGACAGCACAGCTAGTTCTTTGGGTCTTCCTTATTTGCTTCTGCCACAGCCTGAAAAGATAATGTACACATAATACAAGGACATCCATGGTTATCTGCGTGTTAGGGCTTTACTTGTTTAATAGCAAGAAAACCTGAGAGGATGACACATTTTTCCACTTTCCCTGGCTACATAACTTTCAGCTGGACACTATAAGGATTAAGAGTTACGGAAATACAGTATTTCCACAGGAGGGCATAGCAGTGTTAGCTCTGCAATTAAAGCATTTTTTTTAAGAGACAGAAAGAACTGCATCTGCTGTTACTTCAATGAGAGCATTAACAAGATGAAAACATATGAAACATACTGCAGGAAAAAAACAAACCACCCAAAAAGCTATTAAAAAAAAAGAAATTTCAGAAAAAATTACATCAAAGTATTCTATATACTTAAAACTTGATCAGACTGCCTCAATCCTCTGTCTTATAAACAAAGCCAGCTAATTCCTCGAATAACATTGTTAAAAACTGAAATGAAGACATGAATCGAACCTTTGCTTTTCTAAGACTACGTAGGTATGCATAATTTGCTGTTTCAGACACCCAGAACCAAAGTAATAATGCTCAGTTAAGATACATAATCACAGCAGTGAAGAAATGCTTCTGATCATTTTAGAGTTCAAACTTTACTTATTAAGAAGTAATACTGACCATTTAATTACAGGAAAACCCATTTCCCTTTAATTGTTACCTTGTGACTTCACACATCCTTAATACTACATAATTGTGATTAATGCCTAAGTTACTTCAATCAGCAGTAACCACAGTAGTAGTTGCATTTAACTATTTCTAACCCAGGTATCTGGTATCAGGCCACAGCAAGATTTGTAATTAAAACAGAGAAAATCCTATTTCAGAAAGGCAGCCCATAGGCTGGATGGAATAACCTTAATGATGCTTGCAATCACTGAAAGGTTTGGAAGGGACCTTAAAGTTCCAACCCCCAGCCACAGGCAGGGACACCTTCCACTACACCAGGCTGATCCAAGCCCCATCCAAACCAGCTTTGACCACTTCCAGTGACAGGGCACGCACAACTTCTCAGGGCAACCCATCTTACCACTGTCACTGTAAAAAAGTTTCTTCCTTATAACCAAACTAAGTCTTTCAGTTCAAAACTGTTGCCCCTTCTCTAGTCATTACATGCCCTGGTGAAAAGTCTTAGGGTTTTTTTGCAAGTATCTTTTGTATATTTAAAAGCAGTGATAAGGTCCCTACTTAAGTCTGATACTCTGCCTTAGACTCCATCTATTATTATTCACAGTATTACTTAAGACTTCTCCCCATTCCTGCAGGTACAGCCAGAATCTATATGCACTGGAAGGGCTGGTGTACACTCCCCAGCGAGGAAAGAAGGAAGGATTCTATTTGTATGCAAACATGACTCTGCATTGTAACCCTACACTGTAAATTAGCTAATATAACTATAGCCGTCAAAAGCTAATGCAAACTCATTTTGTCTGACATTCACACATCATTCTTTATTGAGTCTAGCAATATTTTTAGCATTTCTGATGTACAAATATTACATGCGGCACTGCCTAGTGAGCACCACTGAGTGCAGAGAGAAGACTATATTTTTGATCTAGGCAGAAACAGTTTTTGCAGAGAAGTGCTTTATAGTCAGAAGTGTTTTAGCTGGAAAAAAGGTGAATGCTTTAATAAATTCTTGGTTTCTTTCATTATTTTCAAAGTATTCCCACATTACTGTTACTGAGCCTTGGAAGATTCAGTTGCATT
Source organism: Psittacus erithacus (assembly GCA_009867235.2). NCBI lineage: Eukaryota > Metazoa > Chordata > Aves > Psittaciformes > Psittacidae > Psittacus > Psittacus erithacus. The sequence goes on from WYDI02028563.1 coordinate 23,661, forward strand.
ATTTTTAAAAGGATTTTAAGACATCATACTTTTTTTTTCTTTTTTTTTTTTTTAAGTTTTCCAAATACTATTGATACAGACAATCTACAAAATCTTGCCTACACACAACTCCCTGGAAGAAAAAGGAACTGAACAAAATGCTGCTGTGAGACCTTGAGAGGACTGACCTCCACTCTGCTGCAATGCTGTGAGCAATTATGCTACTCAAGCTGTTTGAATTAGGCTCTTCCTGCTGTGACAGCAGTTTCAGGGTGCATGCATGACTGAGCTTTCAGAATGAATGTTTTTGTGGTTTTTAACGTGGACCATTTGGGAACAACTAGGACTTAGGTATTCAGGATGCATCTTTTTTTTTTCCACTGTCCTACACAAGACAGTGCAGCTGTAGCTATAATTTTTTATTAACTTGACTAACGCTGTTTTTACAATACCTATGCAATATTAAAGAATCTTTATGGACCTTAAATTAAGGTGAAGAGCTCAGAAGTTGACCAGCTCATGCTGGAGGAAAAAAAAGTCTTTTAAAAGTCTTGTCCAGGATCGTACAGCAGTTTCTCACCCATGATTATTTAACATATTTCACCCAAGCCCAGTCTCTCTTTCCCTCAACTAATCAGTAATAAAATACACCACCTCAGATAGGGTCCAAACTTACCCCAATGGAAGCAAACTGTGAAACAGTGACATTTACACAGGTTGGGTTTGTAGGACCATAATGCAACATATTGTAGATGCATCCCACAGCTGGAACAAAACTGTGAAATAACACAATTCTGACCAGAATAGGAAACAACAGGAACCAAAGCCTAATTCACCCAAATGTTTGGATATCCAGCGCTCTGAAACCAGTAGATAGTACAGCCAAGATTCAATTAGGCAGCCTAAAGCTATTCTGGGAGTTCCTACCCAACTTCCAGATTTCACTGTACACACCTTTTCTAGGTCTTGGGCCATCTGCCAGCCCTACCTGAACGATTTCAAGAATCTAAGGCAATCTCAAATTGCAAGTCTCAAATCAATCTTAAAAATACCAGTTGCTAAGCACTGAGCCACATCATTGATAACTCTCTCAATATTCTTAATTGATTTGTGAATCTAGTGCTTGTTGTCTGCCTCTTTACTGCTCCCTCCCTGTAACAGTAATTTTTAGTCTGTGTAGCAGCATGATTGATTTGTGAGGATGGCTTGTGCTTCTTTTACCCCTTCAGTAGCCTTCCCCTTCAGACAAACCTCCCATAATTTCTCACAAATGTCCTTCAATTGCTGATCCTTTTTTTGAGCAATCAAAAATCCAAAGGGCATCCTTAATCACTCGAGACCAACAAGCTACATATATCAATAAAACATGCTCTATAAATTTGGTTTACATCCTTACATCAAACCTTCTCTGCCAAAACAAAAGTTTTGGCATTCAAACCTGAAATCTACCATGTGATTTGTCACAACGATGACAAGATAGTGCACTATTACATGAATTAGTTTCATGCTAAAATCTTTAGAGTAAACACAGGCAGAAAAGATGTAGTTGTGCTAAGAGTCATGGCTCCTGCTGATATAACCAATGACGTCTGTGATTTTCATCAGGCTACTCATCCAAATGACCACTAACATGCAAAAGAAGAGGAGCATGGCAAAGCTCTCAGTCACTAATTTTAGAGGAATACCAAAATTTTAAACACTGAATGCAAGTAACATCAATGTTTTATTACCAATATCCATTTTTTCACCTTTAAAGCAGATTTCCAAATAGTGCTATCTCAAAAACTCCCAGAAGTAGACCTGAAAAGGGAAAGCCACACAACAGAGAACTGAAATGCTGTTTGTTAAGTATGAGATGTGAAAGAACATCCCCTATGGACTTATTCAGCTCTACAGTGGCAACACCCACCAAAGTACAGTTTACGAATAGCCAAATTTAGTCTATACCTTTGAAACTAGTTTTACTTGCTTAGTTTCAACAGCTGAGAATCCAGAATAGGGCAGGGTAACCAAGCTATTCAGAGGTTTGTATTAAAAACAAGTCTCTTAAAACCACTGTAGCCTTTACAGACACAGCTTTAGAAGCCTTGCTGAGGTAAACAGAGATGGCTTTTCTTTACCACCTTTTATCTTCCTCTGCTTACCTACCTATCTTTAGTGTTAAGGATTCACCAAAGTCTTAGCTTAAACCACAGACACCAAACTGGCCTTCAGACTTCTCATCAGCAGCAGTTAAGAAAGACAGCGGCCAGAAGTCATAGATGTCCCCTCTCTGCTGGCCAACACAGCAGAATGGTAACGGGCTCTGACGCTGGACATGCAGAGGTTCTGGAAGGAGGTAGGATTATTACAGCAGCAATTCTCTGACCATGAAGAGAATGTGCTCAGCCTTGCAAGGATATTGCACAGCCGTAGCAGAGTAATTATGTTTTGGGGTTTTTTTGGTGACATTTTGGTGGCTTTTAAATAAGACTTTTTAACAACTTTCAGGATTTTGCACCAAATCTGCATCTATTCCCAGACTGGTAATATACTTCAAACTTACTTTCCAAGTCTGTTACTCTTTTAAGAGATATACAGGCAAGTAACCAAACTTGACCCTAAAGATACGTAATACCTTAATTACAAAGGGACCTGGTCATAAAGAACTCAGATAAGAATCTATTTTTTTGAGAGAGAACTAGAAAATGTTAGGGGTTTTTTTGTTTCTTTTTTAAACTCATCTGACATGAAAGCTATCTTACAATTTTAACAGCCACTTTGTTTCACAAATAATTTTTATTGTGCACACATTCCTTTAATGCATCCAGAGTATTGAGACCACAGGACTAGAATCTGTTCTTAGAAAACTGTGTGACATGTATAACAGTCATGCTAAAGTAAACGTTGGGAGGGAGGTTTAACAGGTGGCTGCAGATGGGATACGCTGTTCTCTGGTGCTACATTACCATCGACTTGTGGAAAGTTTCTCACAGCAGAACATGAAGAACTAACTTCACCCTGTGCCCTTGAGAAGGGAAGGAGGAGTGGGGCAGTGTGAGCCCTTTAAGTTCATTTTATTGCTTTGGAGCACAGAGGACCATATGGACTTGCTCGCACATGAATCTCCTAGTCCAAGTATTTCAAGAGACAGACTTGTCCCTCTCTTGAAATATTTGTATAGACAGATATACAAGATATAATACTGTGCTAACACACCGTTAACTTCTATAACCCTCTATTCTTTCCAAGAAAAGACAAGCACCATCAGCCTGGGGTCTGTGCAAGTGTGAAGTCCTTCCTTTAATAAATGTGCAAAATCGGTTCTTTGAACTTTGCAAATTTGTTGTATGTGGCAGTCTACTACATAAGAAGCAATGTGAGCATGAAATCATGAAACCAGGCACCCAAGGCAGCAGTACCACAATACTCTTTATACAAAGAGCTTCACTAATGAAAACTAAACAACAGCCTTCATTATCTACCACCAGCCTGGCTAAATAGCACTTTCTGGGGTTTTCCTTGCCCTAACAATAACACCTATTATTTCCTATGGGTATGAATGGTCACCTTTCCTTGACAATTTATATAACAGAGTTTTCATATTTAATACTATTGCAATAACCATAAAACAGATTTGGAACAATCAATATAAAAAATATTTTATTTAAAAAAATGGGCATAGCAACCCAGAACCCCACCTGCAATTCTCTGCATGACCCTTTTAATAAAATGGTAAGATCTATACAAGCCAAAGCTGCAAAAGATAAATTTGAAACACGAGAAATCTGACTAAACCCTAAAAGGTTGAGAGCATTCTTTTGAAAGGTAAGAAATTGGTATAGACACTGACTTTGAAGGAAAGGGTGAGGACATCCTAGGAGCACATTCCTGTAACTTTGCATTAAAAACCAGTATGTTCCCTATTATGCATACTCTTTGGATGCTGTCACAAATCAGAGTAGCAAGTATATACCTAATACCATACCAAGGGATTATAGTTTCATACAATGGATTTTTTGTTATTTCAAAGCATTATTACTTACCAATTTTATAGCCACATCTCTAAGACCTCAATGATAGAAAAAACCTAACCTTTAAAGGTCCCTTCCAACCCAAACTATTCTATGATTCTGTGAAATGTCACTAGGTATATTTATGTTCATAAATATAGAGTTGTGTTCTTTGCTTAATAACCTTTCATTGAACAGATATAAACACTACGTTATTCTATATAGCCATAGCTAGTGTGAAATCAAGGGTTCTCAAAGTCCTGCTTGGGAGGAGCAGTACTGTGTAAATTGCAAGCAGGCTTTTAACAGCTCATATGACTGGTTAATGAGTGACATTACACAATGTCTGCTGTTTGTAAAACCTTGAAAAGCGTAACTTCCTGGTATCCAGTATGGAGTGCACAGCATTTAATGGCATAGCAAACTCAGAGACAGGGAAGAGGTACAACAAAAGGGTTTAAAACTAATCTAAAAAAAAAAAATAAATCCCATTCAAATAGAAAAATATAAAAAATAGTATAAAATGGGCAGGGTTTTAAATTTCAACTGCATGTTGGATTATTAGATTCTCATGTTTATTCTTTAGACTCCTAGACAATGTATACAATTTATATTAACAGGAAGCACAGGTAAAATTAATGAAAGAGAAAGCTTACAGAACCCCACAGACAAAAGCAAGTAAGGAGTTATTGGCGCTGCCCTGACATCAGCCCTCTTCCTGAAAGGAGCTATTTCATTTGTTCATGTGATAAGCATCACAAAAAAAGTGTTGCTCTGTAAATATACAAAGTAACTTTGAAAGAGACTTTGGAAGGATTAAAATACAGAACATACCAAAAAAGTGAAACAAAGCTGTATCTTGATTTTGAAGTAAATTAGAACTAGATCTTCCAAACACCACTTTAAAGGTCTCATGTAGTCAACAGAATCAATGGCCAAGTTTTCCACACATCTTGTCTGTCTTGGGATGAATCTGACCTGTGGAGCAGGTTGATGACTGCTCTTAAACTCTGCAGTTCTGCTCTCCTTGCTGTTCAGCTGTATTCTCTAGAACTGTGTCCATGTTCCTTGTTCTTCTTTCAGCAGAGAGTGGGGTGTTACAAAGGCCTGGTGTGCCCTCTGGGCCTGTCCTGAGGTACACACAGATATGGCCAGAGGATGCCCCTACAGTCAGACTGCCTGAATATTGTTCCAAGTTTCCCCACTGTCACAACATCTTCTCAGAAACTCAGGATTCTGCCCTTTAAAGATTAAGAGGTCAAACTACTGACTTACACACAGATTCAGAAAGGTGAAATAATTAAACTGGAAGTTCCTAGCTCTAGTACTATTTTAACTATGCATAATGGTTAAGTCACACTTCCCTGTGCTAATGCATCTATTTATTATAGCTATGTCAGACAGCCAGATCTTAAAGCATTAAAGCCTAACTAATTTGGTCCTTCCATGTCACAGGTCATGAATCATTAACAGAATCACAGAACAGCTGAAGTTGGAAGGGACCTCTGAAAGTTACACTAGGACACCTTCTGAGGGTACTTTGCCTCACTCCCTCCAGTATGCCCATGCCTCTCTAGACACAGTACTGCAGGTGTGGCCTCACCAGTTTTTAACACATTGGAAAAAGCTGCTACAAAGGCAGTAGTGGCCCTGCACAGGAAATGTATAAAACAAAGTCAACTTTTCTCAAAGCATTCCAGGACAGAGAGGTTTTTCTAATACCACAGAAGGTTACCATTGTCTGACTTAAGATAATAGATGATTCTTGGACATACTCCTGACCCAGATTTTAAATACAGTTAGAACCAAATTGTTCCTTAACTGTACAGTTCAACAGAGAAAGTCTGAAGTAACACTGTCACATAAAGTATCTTCCTAATACAAGAACTTGATTTTTTCATTTGATCACTTTATAGTTTAAACAAACAAATGCCATTTAGTAGTCAGAATATGAAGTAGTTGCATTATCTAGAACGATTTGATGCACTATCACTTTTTTTGGGGGAGGCAGGAGGAGGAGAGTAAGTACCAAGTACCATTCTTAGGTGAAATACTCTCAAAAAATATATTGCTGCAGTAGTTTCTAAAATTATTTTATAGACTACAGTTTTGAAGAGATGTGAACCAAAAAGTCAATATAAAACCAGGGAGGCTAATTCAGCATTGTGAACAAGGCACTTATGACACAGGATTTCAGCCTCACCTGAAAAACCCTGATACGGATCATATACTTCTCTTACAAAAGATTGGATGACTAAGCTAGTGGTGGCACACTGGGAAGACAGTCTCTGCCACAGTTAGCCTGATTTATCATGTTACTCCAATTACCTTGACTTACTCATCGTTAGGATCACTTTTCTGTTGTGGAAACTTCAGGCAGCCTCAGGTTTGGCAGACATTAATGAGTAAGAGAGTACTAACTCGATACATAATTAAATTTCCAAGTCCAGTGCTTTTTAAAAACATCTGTAGCAAAGCACAATGGATATACACTGGGAATATGTAATGCCAGTGATTCTCACACATCATCAGGTTAATTTCTTATGAATCAAAGCACTTTGCCTTACAGAAGTTCTTTAGCATTCTCACAAACCACCATTTTCAGATTTTGCTTAAGTCAATGAAAGCAAAAATTTATACAGACTGAATTCTACAACAACCCCAGTAACTAAAACCCCTGTTACTTAACTTCCTTGTAGCCCAATAAATTGAAGGTTATGCCAACCTATTATTTTACTTCTACTGACAGAACCACATTCTCCCAGCTGTTTTATGCTCTTGTGGTGAGGCAAAGTAGCCTTTACCTGCCTTCTCTACCAGATGAAGGTGTATCTGTAAAAACTTTGCTTCACAAAAATCAAAGACAGGTAGAGAGAATGGGTTGATTTGTCCTCATCTTGTCACATCAGGTATACCTCTGAAGCTCCATTTGATGTAAAATGCTGTTAAGAATATTACTTTCCCAATGTGATTTAAAGTGCCCCCTCACGCAATATTTTGCTCTGTAACACTTTTATTATATATGCATGTTCAAGATACAGCATTTTTTGAGATACAGTCATTTATTAACAGCTAAGATATGATGATCCATACTCATCCCATGGTAAGACTTAGCATGCATCTAAGCTTCACTTAGTATTTGCAGGCATTCAGTAAGCAGGAAGACCCCTTAGATTATCAGCAGAACAGCAGAGATTTAAAAGTTGGATATAGCACACACATTAAAATAAAGTTCAAGAGTTATTCTATCATACTCAGTGTTTGTGAAGTAGTAATATAAGAGGACAGTGCACTCATGTTCTCAGCCAAAATTCAGAAAGTGCCCTCTTCTAAGATGTCACTTTTGGAACACCCTGCTTTTCAGAGGTCCTCAGCTCACTACTACTATCTTTTCAGGATGTATCTCAAAGGACAGACAGCAGTCAGCCTCCTGTGCCAAGGAAGGTAAGAAAGGTACTATTTTTTCCCAGAGAAAACATACTAGGAAACAATATTTTTTGAAAACTTCCTGTAACTTCTTGTAGATGACTTAAATGACTGCGATGGAGCTGAGATGGTCTGTGGCATCTGTATTCTCATTTTGATGCATAATCTATACCTATACACCTCTTCCACTCCCCAGAAAACCATTCTCTCCTGGAAAGAAATAATGCATATGTTACAAAGCTTTCCCCCATCCCTGCTGAAGTACTCACACAAAGAATAAATAGTGAATCTTTGACTTCTGCTCTTCAAGTTCTCACAATGCTTTGTCACATACAGAAATGGCTTCCAAAGTATCCTCAGGAATCTAGCGATCCACATGTAGGCAAAACCTAATGCCTCTTAAACTGATGATGCTTTAGTTAGATATGCCTCTAGCATAAATGTGTATCAGTGCACTGATATTTACAGACCTGTCTGGGGGAGAATCTAGCCAAGCCACTGTAAAGAGATTAAGATAGCATTGATTGCCAAAGCAAATATCATGCTATGACATGATGTAGTGATTTTGCCTAAAAGTAAGCATGTCAAGCATGAAGATCACGAAGAGAATTGCTTTTACCAAGCATTTGTTATTATAACTTAATAAAGAGAATTGCACTATTTGTTCAGATCCCTTCTTGGGATTTGAAGTGAGTTTTTCCATACAGATGACTGGAAGACTAAATGACTTGGAGGGTTGTTTAAAACCCAGAGAAAGTTATGTGGTTCCCAGAGCCACATCCTTGAATACTGTACAGGAAATCTGAATGCTCAGCATGGCTCACATCACAGGAGCTTGTTACTGTAAGATTCCTTACACAGTATCATATAACAACTCTTTCCTTCCTCTGTCAAGTCTAAGAGCTAATGTTTAAAACTATGGATGATAAGGGAGTTTGTCCTTGTGCAGAGAGCCAGAGTTAAGCCTGTATTTAAGGCCTACTGAAGTCATTTGGGTATCTCGCAAAGAAAAAGTCCCCATCAGTTTCATGGTTCTATGCTTAAATTGTCATCCTAATTTCACCAGAATGTTTCAGAATGAAGAGGAGAGAAAGACTGTACATCTGCATCACCTCTCAGTTAAGAATTCCTTCTTAAATATATATACATGTATCATAATACTTACATATATGAATTAGCTATAATTTGCATCTGACAGAGGAATCATAAGTAGAAAAGTTAAAATAGAATCGAGTAAAAGCAAGATGGGTAGAACTGCAAGAATAGTAAAGAAAAAAGCAGAACAAATAAAGAGCAAGTGGCACAGATATCTTGAGCATAACAGAAAGAGAAAATAGCACAGGAATGGAAACCCCCCTCTGGACAACGCTTACAGAAACCTATTATAAACTTAATAGGTTTCTGTAGATGTATTTCACAGTGTTGCCCTCCCATCTTATCTTTCTTAAGGAGAAGAATAGATGAAGATGTTTTCCTTATTAATACCAAGGTATTAACAACAACTCTAACAAAAGTGAATCTGAAAAACAATGTGACAAATCATAAAAAAACTTGTAAATGTGTATATACATATATAAACACATGCAAGCATCTCATGCCAAAGGCATAATGACCACAGACCTACAACTTAACTGGAGAATGACATGCTGAAAACACTGTGTAATGTATAGTCTTACATCCATAAATCCATTTCAGAGTTCTCTTTCTAAAATTACTGCAAGTGTGAAATACGAGCTCACTTCTCAAAATGAGATAACAGGGTTTTATTGAGGGACAAAGTCAATAAAGTAAAAGAAACAGCACTGGGCGCGTGAGCATAGCCAGAGGCGCACTGATTGTTGTTTGTTACAGGTTTATATACTTCCATAATTGCATTAGTCATATACATATTCATAACTCCTGTGTATAGGCAGGGAATATTATAACTAGTTTCAGAAATTTATTACCATAAGTTTCCTCCTCTTGGTGTCTGCGCACTGCTCTCTCGTAATTGTGGGCCGGGGTCTTGAGGATGAAGTAAGCAGTCTTCCTCATGTGGGCAGGGGTCTTCAAGATGAAGTAAGCAGTTTTTCTCATGGTACACTTTTTACCTTTGGCACAGCTGGATGCCCCACTAATCATCAAATTAACTGAAATCAGCCACATCTATAATTCTTTCAGATAGTTGACAAAGACTGAGAGCAGTGTGTCTTTCCTGCAAAATTTATTGCACAATGGGCAGACAAGGAGTACCCAAAGCTAGCAGATATTTGGGAGGCACTATCTCCAAACCAACTGATAAGTAGAGGGAAGGTGTGAAATAACTCATTCATGTTTAATGCGTGCAATAAATCCTGATATCTCACCACAGACTTAAAACAAATATTGTTCTTTATCTTCCATCTAAGTTAAGCTAAAGGTACTTTAGAAGGATGGTGTGAAATTAGTGGGGCCACTGAATTCCACAGACTTACAACACATATATTGTTCTCTATCTTCAACCTAAGCTAAGCTAAAAGTACTTTAACCCTACGATTTCCAGGCACTAGCTTTTTCGATATCATGCCCCACCCCTTACAAATTCTTTTGTTGTGTGACTCTGCTTTACTCAAGAGTTCTATCCATTTTCAACTTATTGTTTAATCTTGTATTTTCAATGAGCTTTGTTTGTGTTATTGCAAACTCATACAGTTATATCCACATAGCAACACTTATGATCTGCAAAAGCCAATACATTTATGTGTTTATCACACAAGGAAGGAAGTGCATTCTCCCCAGAATCATCCAGCTCATCCTGCCCAAAATCATAGAATCATAGAATAGTTAGGATTGGAAAGGACAGTAAGATCATCTAGTTCCAACTCCCCTGCCATGGGCAGGGACACCTCACACTAAACCATGTCACCTAAGGCTCTGTCCAACCTGGCCTTGAACACCCTCAGGGATGGAGCATTCACAGCTTCCTTGGGTAACCCGTTCCAGTGCCTCACCACCCTCACAGTAAAGAACTTCTTCCTTATATCAAATCTAAACTTCCCCTGTTTAAGTTTGAACCCATTATCCCTTGTCCTATCACTACAGTCCCTAAGGAAGAGTCTCTCCCCAGCATCCTTATAGGATCCCTTCAGATACTGGAAGGCTGCTCTGAGGTCTCCATGCAGTCTTCTCCAGGCTGAACAGCCCCAGCTTTCTCAGCCTGTCTTCATATGGGAGGTTCTCCAGTCCCCTGGTCATCCTTGTGGCCCTCCTCTGGACTTGTTCCAGCAATTCCATGTGCTCTTTATGTTGAGGACACCAACAAATCCTTAGGTTGAACCTGGTAAGATTTCAAAAATAACATTTGTGCGCTCCCTAATAATCGCCATGCGCTTCTGAGGCAGTGGCTAATTAGCTTTTTGGAGCAAGATATGCAGGTACTTACCCAAACAGCTATGCCAGTCAAAGATTTTCACCTTGAATTCAGATAGTAATTCTACAGCTCTGATGGGCTAGGGATATGGGAGAGGTAAAACTTGTAGGGAAAGGTAGCTTTCTACTGTGCAAAGCTTCGGGCATGCAATCACAGAAGACAGTTAGAGGTCATCTGTGTGAATCCACACAGGATCACAGAATCACAGAATGGTTCGACTAGGAAGGGACCTTAAAGCTCATCTAGTTCCAACCCCCTGCCATGGGAAGAGGCATCTTCCACTATTATCATCAGTTCTGTCTACAGTCAAACAGTTAGTCCGTCTTTTTAGTTTAAGCATGTCTTTGAAAATAAGTTGTCTGCTTAAACACATCCTGGCTCTACTGAGTGTAATGTTTTCCTGAAGATTAAATCACATCACCTACAGCGCCCAGAAAAAGCTTGTTTTTTTCCAAGCCAAAGTAAATTTCCTGGATAGCAGTACTTTCTAGCAACTGTATGTTAATGATCAAGAATCATCCTCAGAGGACTGTGCTTCACAGACCATTACTGAAAGGACATGAGAACTAACATAGATGTAGTCTGGCTGAATTTTGTTGTTTAAGTCGCTGGAAGAGAAATTGTGTCCTGTTGCACAGTTCCTGTCTACAATACACACAATAAACACACAGTATTAATTTGCCAAATTTCAACAGACTTTATGGTCACTATATTTTCTACAGAGCTACACCAGGAGTGAAAGGCTTTTTAATACCCTTCTTGTGTTGTTTCACAAGAAGGGTGATGCTACTGTCAGGCCATAACTGGAAGTGACAAACCTTCTGTACTAGACAGAGGACACACATTTCAGGTTCATAATGAAGCCGCCTTCTTTCCATTCCATTGCTATCCAGCAAAGACCTGATAGATTGGATAGACGCCAAACTGCAACGAATATATATATATTCTTGCCTGTTACCACTGCTTTAAAGGCTGCTTAGAACTGTAGTGAAACTACACAGTAGAACTTTGAAGTCAATATCGGAATAAAACATAGAATCATAGAATCTGTGATTCTATGAATGACAATTCATCTCACTGTCAGAGGGCAAACTGAGCACATATATTCATTCACACTTACAACTACAGCCTAGGACCAGAGGATTTACAGGTTTTTTTCCTCTATGGTAAGGAGCTTTAAAGATCTTAGTCCAAGAGTCTTTGTCTGTTTTGATACACAGTCTTTTCTAAAAAAAAACCCCAAAACATTAGACAAACCATGTTAATGATCAATAATGTAAGAGTTAGATTTCCATTTCCTGCACTTAGAAAGTTTAGTGTCCCAGCAAAACTTGCAATATCATTTTAAAGGGAAGTAAACTACTATTATGCAGAGACTTGTTTGGGTGCCCCTAACTCTGACTGTATTTAATTGTGCTGGGCAACATATCCAACTCGCTAGACATAGGAGAGAAACGAGTACTAGTGTCTGCAAATGTTTCCAGCTAAGAAGCAGGACACTTGCCGTGCAACAGGCTCATCACTGACACTTGAGAGACAGACAGCAATGCTTTCTTACTGTTTGTACTACTTGCTCAACTCCACACAGATGATTTGATCACCATAAGCTATAACCACGTATTATACATTAGAAGTCATAGGTGGCAGAAGTTCAATTTCATGTGTGCTTACTACGCAACTTAACAGCATTTCAGCAACTATCTGCAATTCACAGCTGTAGTTCACCACGCAATCACCACATTAATCATTATGCTCACACACTGTCACACAGATGCCTTAAAGTTTGTGTGCTAATTTGCACCTAATTATAATTTGGAACCAAGTTTTTGAGGGTTATTTCTAATCAACACAATTGCATCATAGGTTACAAAAGACTTTGAGTCACTATTAAGTATCATGTCCTTACACACTGTAAAAACACTGTTTCATTATCTGGTTTGCTGACTTGACCTTAGTTATTCAAGGACCTTTTGCCTCTGTCCCATCTGTTCCAGCAAAAAAGGAGTGATCTTTTCTGATGGCTAAGCCAAGAATTAAGATCTGGTGATAGCTCAAAGTTTCATGCTGTGAGGATACACCCTCTTTTATGACTTAAGGAAACATTTATGAGATTTTTGTCCCACAGCAGATAGAAACTAGCCTGTTAGTAATGTTACATGCCTTGAAAATAAGTAGCAAGCCGAAGTGCATCCCTGCGCCTTACACAAACCAAAGAAGGTACCTACAGCTGTCTCTCACATCGGTGCCTGGATATATAGATATATATATGTATCAACACAACTGTAAAGTATTATGGCAGAACTCAGTGAAGTCTTTATGCTAATAATGAGTCCTATCTGTAAGTTAACATATATATATATGTATCTTCATGTCATACCATGTTGTAACAAAGAGCAGAGATGGTTAAGCATTAAACTGAGGAGCGTTGGCTCCCTACATTTTAAACGTATTGTGTGCAGAGTACAAAACCAAAATAGACAGGATTTCAAACCCCTTTCTATTTAAAGAAGCTCAAGCGCATATTTTCCTCACCAAATGCTAAAATAAGCAGCTCATACCATACTGTAGGACAAGCCTGTCATGATTTATCTGTTAAGATGTTGCGCTTATGTATTTGCATGCTTGTTGATCATCAGAAAACACTTTTTCCTTGATATTTTTAATGAACCTCTTGTACTCCATAATATGGTGACAATGAGAAGGTAGTGTTATCCTGGGAGGAAGAGATTTTTAACCACCCATTAGTCAGAGGAAGTACTTGATCCAAGCAAGACAGCAAGGTGTAACACCATCTGTTCATCACTGTGGTTGTTAATGACAATGAAATTCAGCTGTTCATAAAAATTTTTTTTTTAAGAACCCCCTGGTTTTTTTTGTATTTAAGTTGCCGAAAAATAATATTGCTCATTTCATTGGGCTGCATGTATTTGAGTTTTGTTCAGTAACCAGAATGAATAAATTATTTGTGCAGACATAATGATGTAAATACTGTTGAAACCAGGCTATCATATGGATACAATATGACAAATTATTTGACAGCTTGTCCTGGCTTCTCTATGAACTCTCCACACAAAAGCACCCCTCTATTCAACTGCTTTTAATGCCCTGACTTCACATACATATATTCCATATTTTCTTATTCACATAGTTCCTTACCTCCTGGTTCTTGGTCATTTCTATCCTTCTATCCTATAGAACTTGTTGCTTTCACAATAGGTGGCAGAAGCCATCTCTCCCAAACTGTCATGCTTGTCCTCGTTTCACATCCTGCTTCTCAACTGTGCACACGCTGTTCCTTGAAAGCCATCCTTCTGAGATGTGTCTTTTTACAGTGAAGATCACAATATCCTTGTGTCCTGTTTACTATTTCTTTGTACCAAAAATAAACCTAAATCACTCAAAAAATCCAAACAGTTGACAAAACAGAAGCTCTCCTCTGTCTAGCCTTACTGCAGACTAACCTGCCTCTGCAGCAGACACGTGGTTCCACTGGTACAGAACCACCTACTTATCTGACTATAATACAGCAATCATTTTATATAGAATCATAGATGACTTCTTAGTGTTCCTTATATTTGACAAAAAATTCCAAATCGAACAGGCAACACAGGGATGCAGCCAGTTAGTTACCAAGTGTGAACTAGGCTGGAGAGCAATCTGATGAAATGCTCCTGACCATTTTTTTTCAGCAAAGGAAAACCAGAACAGACACATTTACCACAAAAAGCAAGTACCGAAGCAGACACGATCCCTAACTCCTTTAACTCCTTGCGAGTTTTTACCGCTAGATGGTGCTTCCAAAAAGAATCAAACAGCAAAAGTCTAAATACCAGCCAAGGTCAACATGCTACTATGGAGAGAAAAAAGTACAACAAACCAAACTAGATGCACATCTCACACACCATTAAACTACTAAACCTAAGTTTCCGCTATGACAAGGCCACAATGTGGCCACAGTGGGGTTCTGTGACAGAGAAAGGAAGCCTTAACACATGCTGTTATCACAACAGGGACCTGACCAACCACAAAGTATTAATAAATATTCCTAGTTCTTAATTGCTTCCAATAAACAGTACTGGCGCATGGAGAGAAGAAAATAAACTAGTGCAGTCTCTCAGCAAGCGGATGTATTCCACTGAAAGTGACCTCAAGCCACCTCAGTTACCACCTGTCATATTCTGTCTAACATTGGATCACCATGCTGAGCAGTCTCAGAAAACAGAGGGAAAGCAGACATTTGTCCTTGTGAACAGTTAAGAGAGATTTGCTGGTTATTTTCATCATTTAGAACCTCATCAAACCAACAGTATGAAAAGCTTGGCAACTGCTTTTGGAATGATGCGGTATCATGTTTTAAAAAACATCTAACATTGCTGTGCAGATATAGAACTCAGCTGGTTGGAAGTGTCAAGTCATATTGCTTTGTCTAGCGCTTTAATCAGGTAATGAACAGAACATGGCACAGAAAAAATATGCACATTTTAATTTGAGCCTTTGCACTCTCTTACTATTTGTTTAAGCCTGTTCAACTGAGACTCCTTGCACTATACGCCCCGGATGCATTCCATTTGAAACAATGGCATATTTGAGGCAAGTACCTCTCACAAAGAGGTACTGATGAACCAGAAATCAGAGTCTGGACAAATGACCATTTTTCTATAAACACAGCTCTATTGTTTCAGCTTTTCTTCTCCCATGGGGTAAATATTTCATTATTCAAAGCACTGGCTGAAAAGCAAACAACACATCCCTCTTCTGCCAATAATCTTCTCCCTCTGCTCTAGAGAAATGCAACTCAATGGTTTCCATGTCTCCTCCCTTGCAATATTTGTAATTTCTTTTTATTCGTGTCTTGTCCACAAATAAATTACTGT
The DNA here is from genome assembly GCA_009867235.2 of Psittacus erithacus. Lineage (NCBI taxonomy): Eukaryota > Metazoa > Chordata > Aves > Psittaciformes > Psittacidae > Psittacus > Psittacus erithacus. Next base: position 39,320 of record WYDI02028563.1, read on the forward strand.
GAAGTTAAAAAAGAAAAAACCCAACCCCAAAAGAGCTACCTGCTTCTCTGTGACTTAGATCCATGAAGGCCCAAGCCTGTTAACATGTATACAGTGATTTCTGTGACCATTTGCCCACCACACAATAATTCCAGTTCACTCTTTCACTCTTTCCATTTGCCTCACCTCTACTTCACTTCTGGTCATGCCCTGCTACTAGCAATGCCTAATCCTAATCAATCAATTCCTAGCAATCACCAATTCTTTTTTTTTTTTCTCTTTATTCTTTTTTTTTTTTTAGTTTGATCCCTCAAACCACCTCCTCTGCAATAAAGCTTCCAAATACTCAAATCCAGATCTGACAGTTCTGTAACAGATTTTGGTACATTTCTCCATTCACAGCACACAAACCCAAAAATCTCAGTTTATAATCATGTATACGGCTTAAAAAAAAAAAAAAAAATGAAAGCAAACCCATAACAACTCTCACCACAGAGAAAGGAAAAATTACATTATCTGCAAAGTGATCCAGCTTTGCTATACCTTACCAATAAAAGAACCAACCTTTCAAAATTGCTGGTAGAACTACAGGGTAAAAGGGAGATTATTCATTGAATGACAGATTATTCTTCCCTAAACATACACTTTTGATTGGCTACTGTTGAGTCATTCATACCAGATTAATAAGATAATGGGACAGATGAAAGTGTAACAGGTCACTGCTCCAAACATCATGATCCTCTTGCATATATTTAACAGTCTTGGAATGAAACTAAGTAGATTCAATTTCCCTTAACAAAATGTTCAATATATCATTCAAGGTTCCCAAGAGGGCTTTAATATAAATGTACACTGTGAGAGACACTTAATAGCTTCAACTAAATCACTGAAGGTTCACTAAAGGACAAGGTCCTGCAAAATAAGAGCATTCATATGAGGTGGAAACCACAGGAAACGTAGCACTATATAGCATCAACACAGGGCACAGGAGCTAGAAGTTTTCTGCACGGAGAAATGGTGTGGCTGCTCTCCCCTGCACCATGAGCTAGGGCTGACACGTCTTTGTTGGCAAGTACCTATCCATGCTACTATTCCTGTCCAATTTTGGTTTCCCTGGTAGTTCATAAGCACAGAAGGGGTTACATAATAATAGACTGTTTCTAAGAAGAGATGACTATATGGGGTGGAAAATGAATTCTTCTCTTGTTACTCTTTTCATTCCAAGCAAAACAAAACAGTCTCAGATCTGGGCTCTAGATCTTGAAAGACTTCATAATGAAAATGTAAGCCTTCAGTACATTCAAATTAATACATCTAGATCATCTTACTCTCTAAGGAAGGAACAGAAAATGCATGCTTGTGACTTCTTGAGATGACAAAAAAAAAAAAAGAAAAAAAAGATATAAACTGCATTGCTCTAGCAGTTTACCAAAAGAAAAAACTAAGGTAACTTAGCCACAGCATTTGGCTAGGATTGTTGATTATGTGATTACAACACTGTTTAACTGTAAAGTTATAGGAAAATAACTGCCATTTGAAGAAAACCTTAACTATTAATCAGTGCAGGAAAGGTAGAGTCATGCTTATTAAGTGATTTATGAAACTCTCCATAGGTCACAGGTATGAACTATACTTCTCTGTAGCTAGACAACGACATTTGGGAATGTATTAATGGAAAGACAATTGAAAGAAAATAAACTGAGGGAATTAATACAAGACAGACAACACTTATTTGAAAAGGAGAAATAACACATGACAAAAAAGCAAAATATTCGTTATTTTCTGCAATTGTTTAAAATCAATTTTCTACAGTTTGTATAAAATATCAGCATCAGTGATACATTATACTTGTTTAAAAATTACTACCTTGTTCTATTTAATAGTCTTAATGAAAATAAGACTATTTTACAGCCTTTAGACATGCTGTTCAGAATTACAACAACAAGATCAAATGCATGAAAAGTTCAAAGGTTAGTGCATGCGATATTCATTAAAAATCCATGGGCCAATATATGTGCAATTACTCATTTGAGACCTTTGGCCTGAAATAAAAATAGTAAGTATTCCAGCAGTACAGAAAAGGAAACCACCAACTGATTTCTAGTACCTACAGTGGTCTCTAGAACTGTTTTTGATGGTGGAATTCCAAAGCATGAATGCACTTCTCAGATGTGAGTGGAAGAAAAGACACACACTGATGTCTTGAGCACAGAGAAAGAGAAACTGATGTTTGGTGAAAGATGAAAAAAAAAAGCTTCTGCAGCATTCAGAAGGGAGTTTAACAGCATGTTGCTATTACCAGGGCTATTTAAAAGCAAGAAAGATGGCAAATAGTTCCCAAGATATACAGGCATGCACACAGATGAAATAAAGACAAAGAAATTCTGTGAAGATACCCATCACTGTAGAAGCTGAAGAACAAAAGGAAATAACTTGCTGGAAAGATTACTTCTCTAAATGAAACACAAACATGTCCTCCCATTTTTAAAATGGTGGATGGTGGTGATTTCAGTATTGCATTTTTAAAGTGTGTTATCATGTTTGCAGAATGAAACACAAAGATACACAAATGAGGAACCTGTTTGGAGTATCTGGCATGAGGATGTAGCACTGGCTACCTGAACAGGGGGAAACAACTCCTTGGTATGTGGCAGGCACATAGAACAATTTTGGCATGCTTCCTATCACACCCAACACAAGAGTTATAACAAGATTAACAGGCATTGCTAGTGAAAGCCACAGCTGTCAGAAGGAATTTAATACTAGAATTTACTGATGTACCAAGGTGCTGCAGAGTTGTTGAGATAGGCTCAACACCTCTGAAACACCATATTCTCTCCATGCTCTATGGACTTGCATCAGTGGCCGTATTTTTATTAGTCTACCAGTTTTGATGAATCATGCTGTTGAGTTGTTGTTTCGTATCAGTTGCTGGAGATTACCTTTCCTACCTCTCCTAGCTCTGTATACAAGCAACGCAGTGTGTTTACATTAAACAGTCACCTAGCACTGGAGACTGAACTCAGGATCTTTGCCCTATATCCCTTACAAATGTCCTAAAAAGAAGGCTGAAGAGCCCTGTGGGGTTTGTTTTGGGGTTTTGGGGGGTTTTTTTGGGTGTGGGCTTGTTGGTTTTTTTTTTTTCTTCCCCACTCCTCTCTCAAGTCCTACAAGTCTCTAATCAGCAATTTAGGATTCAAAGGGACCTCCTTTGGGGTTGAATCTGCTATCCTACTATTACAGGAACTCTGTCCTACAATGTCTTTCATAGACTTACCACGCTTCTCTTAAAACCGGAGTACTTTAATGACAAATGGAAAACTCACAAAAGATTACAGACATTATTAGTTTACCAAGTAAAGTCTATAAACATGCACCTAGAGCACCACCCAAGGAGACAGAAAACATCTTCAGACATTGAAGGAAGGATGGACATGAATTGTTTCCTGCAGACTCTGAATGCTGCTTAGCAAATGTTTTCAGATTACTGCTTAGTGTACTCTTGACTACAAAGACACAACAACACTGAGCCTAAATGGCCTATTCATCTTACCTTACCTCTAACAAGAGGAGGAGGGAAAAAAAAAAAAAAGCCAAAACCCCACCAAAAAGAAAGAAGGAAAAAAGAAAACTACCCACTTACATGAAACAGAGAGGAAACGAGAAACTCCCTTTAAAAGATATTAGTAACTGTTTTGTCAAGCTTTTGCCACTCTACAATTAAGGTTATGAATACTCTTTTAATAACCATTTGTAAAACAGAGAACTGAACACACACAGACATATACAATCACCACACCCCTGTCAATGATCCCAGTATCTAATGGCCAGCTAGATCTCAGTTCAATTAACTACTTCCTTGAGTCCCTATTGAGGTTCTATGTGTCAGCTCTATTCATTACTCCTGCCTTTCAGATGAAGCAAGAAGAACAAACACCATGCACAGAGCTTTCTGGGTTTGGCGTTTTGTTTTTTTTTAGGTGTGGTTAAGACCTCACTTATTAATGAGAAATGTTGCAAGAACCGAATATAATAAGATACTGTTGGAGTAATACATTCATTTGCTTTGTTCTCCCCCTCCCCCCCCCTTTTTTTTTCCTTTTTCAGTCAAACAGCAATGTGTTTTAGTAGAGTATCCAAGCACTATTAATGACCTTATTCACGGTCATACACTACTAACCTTTCTGCTTACACAGGAAAATTACACAAACCACAGTCTACCATCATGTATGATTTAAGTTATAATTGTATCTGCACGGCTAATCAGTAATTCCTAATGTCACTTATCAAGGAAATATAAAAACAAAGTATATTCAGGCATCTTGTTGGATTTACTCTCTGCAGTCAGATTTTGAACTCAGTATTTGTTACAACATGTAGATAAAATGGACCAGAAGAGTGTTGGTTGGTTCTCATAAAGAATCTTGTATTGGTTAGGTATAAAACTAGTACTAGCCCCAAGCTTTGCTAAGTATTCAAAAGATATTTCTTTTTTCCTTCTTAAATGAGACTTTACTGTAGTAGCATTTTGTAATTGCTTCTTCATGTCTAACAAACTAACCAAATTAAGCAAGCTGTATCAGGTAAGTGACTTTTGATATTTTAAAATGACAAAAGACTGTCACCAATATCCGTTATGTATTGTCTTCTTCAATCTTGAGGAGACAGAACTGTAGCCCTTATCTTCTTTAATGAGGGATAAGGATAGCTATGAATGGCATTATTTGTACACTATTTAGAAACCGGCAAAAATTAGATTCCACTTGTAGATGAAAAAAAGATTAATTGTAACTAAACCCATAATCAAGTTAAATCCACACAGGTGGTTTGTGAGTTTATACAACTCAGGTTAGTCAGAAATGTAATAATCAAGTGGCAGTTGAACCTCCATCTCAGTTATAGCAATGTCTTTTCAGTTCTAATTTCAGCCCCCAAAGTATTAAAGAAAGCATAAGTGAAAAGAGCGGTTTATGTGTGGAAACAATAATAATAAATACAACCTTGTGCATGGGTTGTCATGTGCAGATTTTTCATAAACTTAATGACCTTTCCACTGAAATTGAAAACATTTTTGCCAAAATGTGAACAGAAATATCTACCTTGCTATTTCTACATGACAAGGAAGTGGTTATTACACAATTCAAGAAGAGACCAAATGTGCAATGTCAGAAGAATGGTATTAGAACTTGAGAACAATACAGAGCCTTGCATAGGTTTGGAACTGACTGCAGGGAATCATAGCTAAGATAGAACAAACAAATTAACAAAAAGCCACTAGAAAAGGTAATATAAACCCTTACTCAATCAATAAATATCTACACCATACCTAGCACTTCTTGCATGCTTATTACAGTCAACCTAACATCTATACTATCTCAAGACTTTAAAATGCCCATAGATTAATTTTCCAGAGCCGAATTTTCCAAGCTCTTCTGGAAAAGCAGCTGACCTTGATTTCTTTCAATACCACAGAAATTACAGAGGCAGGCTTTTTCAGCAGCAGAGTCAAAAGGCAGTGAGCAGCTTTGTGGCAACAAGTCATCACTAAAGGTAGGGCTTGATCCTGTAACTACACAAATACAGTAACTATACATCTTGGATGAGTATAGGGAAACTGATTATAGGAAATGGCTGCATTGTGTCTGAAGGGTATTTTCACAGTGTTAGAACCTGAATAGTGGCCTAGGGGAACTTTGTTTGTCCATATGGTATTTCTTAGGCTGAGAGCTCACTACAACAGAGCATACAAACTCACAAATTGAGAGATTTCTTGTCAGTTTTGTACCAATTTAAACAGAGTCCTGTAAATGATACTGTAATTGCAAAATCTAAAGACTCTTTTTTTGTTTTTTTCTTGTTAATATATGGAGGTACACCTTTCTTGTGTTTATGAGGACCTGTGAACAAGGTTACAAGACATGGCAAGCAGATCTAGAAGAGACAGCCGTCTGGTAACACTGCAGTTAAATTAAGGAATACATTGCAGATTATTAATTCTATCTGGTGTTTTGGTAAGGCAACAGAATTAAAAACCTTATTTAAATAAGTTAGTTTGGCTGCTTATAATCTCATACCAGTTAACAAGCAAAATGAGCTAACACTATGATGAGCTACAAGGAAGGTTATGCTTCTAGTCTTGAAGTATATGCACATACAGTCAAAACAGTCAAGGCACTAGGAAAAAAAAGCCACTTAAGGAACTGTATGTGACTCATCATGATCTAGAAATTTACTGGAGAAATTTTGCTCTCTTTTGCCAACAGACCCAAACAAACCAGGAGTAAAGCATATGGGACAGAAATGTCAATTTAACTTACATACATTGTTCAGTCCAATTAACCAAATTTGAAGGAACATAAATCTGTAATTAACAATGTAATATTTCTAGATTCTTATGAGTATGATAAAAACCCTAGTGGGAAGAAAGCACAACAGGAAACAGTGCTCTGCAGCTGCTGCAATTTTGCCTTTATCCAACAGAATCAAGTTCTAAATCCCTCAGAGAAACAATTCATGTCAAGATGCATTTCTCGTTCCTTAGTAAAAATAACTTCAACGACATTGGCATCCAACTTAAAAGCAAATGAAATGAATTCCTCTCTAGAAAAATAATATGAAGGTGCCCCTTTGGACAAAATTAACAGGTTATTAAATAACAATTCTGAAGTGCTTATTAGCCCTGTAAAATGTTAATAACATTTAAAAATGCATATTTATAGCATTTTGTGACTTTTTATTATTTTATTTTAATCTAATTTCCGTATCACAATTTTGAATTCCAAGATTCTGGAATTTTTGCAATGTAGAATTTCTGTGTTTAATGTTTTGGAATTTATGGGAGTACAAAAATTCCATGTTTCAGTATTGTGCTATACACCTCATACCTTAGATTCATAATAATAGCTTAATAATTAATACCTTATTTTTACTCCTGATAGATGTAAGTAACAAATAGAACAAAGAGTTAAACACAGAAAAAACCCCAAATTAAGTGTGCATTAAGCACACTTTTTATTCTGAAAACAGTCTACAGGTTACTTGCTTCTCTTCAATGATGAAGTATATGAACATCACTATATTGTTTATCAAAATAAAAAGGCAATAAAAGATTGGAGCTGTCACGTACAAGACACTAATATTCCAGAGTAAATACTACTTTATCTGCCAAGACACTGTAATTTGAGCCTCCAGGGGTGCATAGTATTTCTGAGAGATGTTAAATTCTGACAAGTTGAACTTCGTATTACAAACTAATAGCTACATCACACAAGTTAATAATTCTGGTTTCAATTACTTCGGCAAATAATTGTGATAGGGAACGTCTGAAGGTTTCACCCCCAACTGTGCTTTATCTCCACATTAAAATCTACGCTGAAAGAAAGACAATCAACATTTAGAACATCTGGAGTCTTCTATACCAGGAAACCACTGAACCACCAGCCTTCTATAACAGGAACCACTGTATCCATGTACAGTCACTATTTGAAGTTGCTTTTCCTGGACTAACTAAAGAAAAAAAAAAAATCATTACAAGATTAGCTCAGGAAATAGTAAACTGAGATTATACTAAGTGTTCAAGTTTGAAGATAGTTGTCCAATCCAAAAGTCAGTCTCTCAGAGAATAGGCGCTATGGTAACATTAGATACCATATATATCAGTATTATCCTCAAATGAAAAAAAGATCATCTTTGAAAGAAAACCAAAATTTTTAAATACAAATTTATACGCATATCCGGAGTTTGAAAAACAAACAATTTTGCAATAGCATGTAACCATGACAGGCAAAGACAGTACAACATCATGTACTTTGAGTTGAAATATTTGCACCAAAGAAAGATCACTGCATTACACTACAATGCAATCACTAACTTTGAATACACTAATTTTCAATAAAATGATTTGACCCATGCCAGCCTGATGAAGAGAGGAAACCAGGAAAGCAGAACATTTATAAAATCTGGCAACTTTCACTTGCTGACTAGAGAGGCAGAAGGTGTGGGAATGAATAAAAAAGCTCCTGGAAGTAACAATCTCTCCTGCATTGCTATTAAATAGTATACAGTAATTAAATTTAAAATACTACCACCATATGAAAATGTCTCACCATGAGTCATTTTGCAGTATAACATTCCATGAAAATTCTTAAATCAATTTTTTACCAAGGTCTTCTAAGTAATTTTAATAAAAATTCCCCAGGTCTTTGCACCAGTTGCTACTTCTCAGCATTGCTACTTCCACAGTAAGAACAGCTTTACTAAAGCTGCTACCCAAGAAACAAAAAGAATTCTCATAAATACGGAGGGGATTCCAACATATCTCAGAGAAATGTGAACAAAATCTACATTTGGTCCAAATTAGACTTAAGCCCACTGTGAACCTAAGAATGGCTCTGGTTTATTTGTTATAACAAATTAAATTATAACAGTTACCAGCAGGTACTTTAGATATGCAAAGGAGCCAAATTTATTCAACTTACTATCTTCAGTTGGCATTACAGTTTACAATTCCTTTTGCCTGGAAGTAACTAAAACTTTCAACACAACGGTGGTTCTGTATGCTTGATTCTGGGACATTTAAGTTCAGAACCTCATGTTTAGAAGCTCAATACTTACCTCAAAGCCGGAGGCCACTATTACTTTGTGGGATTTGAGTAACACTCACTAAACCCTAACACCTCATTTAATGTAAACTAGATCTCAAACAGGGCACATGATTTGAGGAACTTTAATGATTTGTTTTATATGGAAGAAAGAGAAGAGGTTTTAAATGGCTCTATAATGAGCATCACGAGAAGTTCTATATTCCAAATAAATTTGATTAGCTTGAATGAAAGTAAAGTTTCATATTTTTTCAAACCATCTTTACTAGAATGGAGATTAATTTAAAGCTTACGTTTTCTTATCATGCATTTCATTAACTTGCCATTCAAATTTCATTAACTTTCTTGTTTTGTCTGATGAAATCTAAACCTTCACTTTTATTGAAAGAGTAACATGATCTGTCGAACCAGTAAGGCTATCCAAAACTTCTTTTTCCTTAAAGTTCAATGAAAGAAGCATTTACCTTGGTAGGTCCATAAAACCACTTTTGAATTTATAACTTAAAACAAGCAGAAGTGTGTGGCAGACAGTGGGACAAATCTTGTTCTTTCAAATAACTTTATTAATAATCTGCCAGCTATGAAATTACACTTATACAACAACGAGAGGGGTGGGGGGAGGGAACAAAACCAAAAACCAAACCCGCCCCACATCCAAACCCCACGCACAAAGCTAATTGAAGAATTACCATTAGTATGAGTTTCCTCAGCGAATGGCTTAGAAGGCTACTGTAGGTCTTTCCCAGAATCACAGAGGTCTGGGAATACAGGAGCATTACATCCCTTTAAGTCAACCTTCCCCAAGCACTTTTTCCTGCAGAAGGAGGAAATAAAGGATGATGTATCACTCAAATACTCAGCGCTAATTAGACAACTGCACTTAGGTCTAACGAAAGGGATGTAGGGGAGAAAAGGCTCAGGAAGCTTTTATCGTTGTATGTTTTGTTTTTAACCAAAACCAACTGAAAATAAAAAGAGGACCACCATTAGGGCACGGTTCTGTCAAGATACTCCTCGCTGATACGACAAGCTAAGATTACGATTTACTCAGGGTGCCGGCTTGCCCCTCGCAAATTCTTCGCACTTTTCAGACCGCACTTCAAGACACGAATGACAGCGTGCTCGGCTGTGGTAGGGCACGGAAGCGGCCCGCAAAGCCAGGCGGAAACCCGGCGATAGGGAGCGGCCACTGTACTACCTAGGGCCGCTCCCTCGAACCTAGGGCCTGCCCCTCTGGCGGAGCCTCCCGCGGCCGGGCCCGGGCTAATTGGCGGAGCGCGGACAGAGGCGGACAGAGGCGGGCACAGGCAACCTGCCGCGCCGGGATCGCCTCATCGTCCGGGGAGCTGGGGCGGTGCATGGGGCTGGAGGGCGCGTGGAGTCCAGGACGGCAGCAATTCACGCCGGCAAGGGGGAAGGGGCCAGGGGAGCCTTTCTTCATCTAGCCGAGGGACCCTGGGGCAGCATCGCTGCTGAGGGGGAACGACAGCAGTGCCGGTGTATGTGGGCGGCGGGGTGCCGGTGCGGCAGCGCAGCGGAGAGGGGCGGGGGCAAAGTGATGAGAAGTTGAGGGAGGACGGAGCGAGGGTGCTCTCTCCTTGGCCCAGCCCCGCAGCAGGTGAAGCAGAGCCCGGGCGGAGGCGACAGGCGGGCCCGGCGCCGCAGCGGAGGGGCTCCGGCAGAAGCAAGGCCTCGGGCCGGGCCAGACGGAGCCACGCAGCCCCCGTGCCCCCTCGACTGAACGAAAAGCGCGGCAAGCGGAGCTCCGAGCGCCGGCGAGCGGCTCGCTCCGGTCTTCGGCTCGTTACCAAAGGCAGCGGCGCGGAGAAACGGCGCTGAAGGGAGAGCGGTGAGGGAAGCGGGGAGTATCGTTCGGGGGTAGAGAGAGGACAGTCAGGAAGGAGGGCCAGAGGGTCCCGGCATCGGCGCCACGCTCTGAAGTGGCGACGCGGGCTGGGAACGGAGGATCCCTGTCCGGGCGGAATGGAGGTCGGATCTCGTTTCACCTTGCTGCTTTGTTGAGTTACCCCTTTCCTCTTGCTTCCTTTCCTTCCTCCTTTCCTCCCTCCCGTAACGCAAGAGGAAGCCCGGGACGCCTTGCATCACCCCGTGGCGGAGGGTCTGGAGGAAAGCATGCGTGTGTGTGGGGGAGGAGGGAAAGCAATAGCAGGGAGGAGGAGGGGAGCGGGAAGAGCTGTAAACTGATCAAAAAGAAGCCGCAGGGGAGCGGGAGGCCGTGGCGATGCGGTGTCCCTGAGCAAGGGGACGGCGTGAACTGGGAGTGGGGGAAGGGGAGGTCCGTGTCCTTGCGAGGGTGCTGAGGGGCGCCAGAAAAAGCACCTTCCCCTGAGGTGAGCTTGGGCTGCTGCTGGAGGGGGGAGGGCGGGGCCGGAGGGGAGCGCGACAGCCGCTTGTCGAGGGTTTCATCGTACCCGCGCGGCACCTGTGCGGGGCGAGCGGCAGTCAGGCGGTCTCTTTGGCCGGCCGCCCTCCGGTGCCGCAGCGGGGAGAGACGCCGGAGGGGGGTGCAGGGTGCCCGCTCTGCGCTTTGAGGAAGTTGATGGCAGTGAGGAGAGCCGCTGGCGCGCGCGCGTTACCTGGCGGTCTCAAGGAGCCGGCGGGGGGCGGTGTGTGGGGATACCGGCTGCAGCTTTACAGCAGCCAGGAGATGCGCCGCGCCCTGTATGCGTGGTCACTTGGCCCTTGGTATCGCTATGAGGGGCTGTCGCCGACAGCCGCCCCGAAGTGATGTTAAGTCGAGCAGCCACACTTTGTTGTGGGTCCTTAGTAAACGTTTTATCACCCGGGTGCGAACTTGAAGGCGTTGGTGTGAGGGACCTCCCTGTGAGTATTTTGTCTGGGATGCCTTTGGAGTGTGCTGTGCTTTCTGTGAATGTTACCTTAGTTTTGGTCAAAACTTCCTTGCCTTTGAAGGAAGGGCATGGCATAACTGGTGCCGTGCCTCCCCTGTGGGTTTAAAAAGATGTAAAACGGTTAAGCACAAACTTTTCCAGAAATATGTCAGTAAAGTTATGGTGTTTAGAAGATGCCATTTAATATCTATCTCTTTTATGACTTGTCAGTACTAAAACGAGTATGTAAGCTCTGGAATGATAAGAAATCATTAAAAAATAGCCTGTTTAGTGTGTTTATCAGAGTTGCCAGGGTGAGCAGCAGTGGGCAACTTTAATAGTAGACATCCTTGGAGGCCTCCCCCCTGCCCAAAGCAAACACCTTGAAAGTAGTATTTTTGTTTTGGGAATAATTCCCATACTTTAACCAGTTTCTAGATATTTATTTTAAAATTGTCTTGATTGTGTCTCCCATCTGAAGCTGCCTGCTTTTCCAAGCAATTCTCACACAAGGTCACGTACATATTTTAGCTGAGCCAGTTTTATAGCACCAACACAACATAGTGTACAATTAACCTTTACTTCACACTTCCTTTTTTTTTTTTTTGGTTCTTTTGTTTCAGTCATCAGTCTAGGCTGAGCACCACTGCAGTGGCTGCTCTTCCAAAACTACTAATCAGTTCATGCTGAAGTCTTAGACTCTTTCAGGCGGCTTTCATGCCATTCTGAAAATACTTTTGTTGAAATGTGAGGAAATGAGTACTTGGCCTGAAATGCTTGCATTTTGTTTTTGACTTTTGCATTATATTTCCCATCAATAGCAGCTCTTTGCCAGAAGCAAGAAAAGAAAATAATGTACTTCTTTAGTCATGTGTGTCTTAAGTATATAGGTGAGAGTCATGGTAGAGTACTTTGTAAACACCTCTTATGTTTTATATTCTTAGAGTGCTCTAAACAGTGGGTTTTCTTGGAAGCACAGTGTGGATGGAGAAAACTATGCAACTAATCAGGGTTTGAGGAGAGGGTGTCAGACAATCTGTACATCCTTGTTCTGTACAGGGTAGTGTCACCTGGGCTTTGTGAGAGTCCTCTCCTTACCTGTGCAAGTGGAGGACAGCTCACTTGCTAAGGAAGTGGTAATGGAGCAGTGGGTTGGTTTTATACTCTGGTGTAACAACTTCAGCTTGGCAAATGGCTACTAGCTGTTGTAGTTTGTTGGCAGTCATTGCAGCTACAGTTTGGGCTTTTGAGAAGTAGTGATGGTAGATGGAAAAAATACCACCAAATTTTGCATTTTTACAAACTATAGGTAACTCATGATTTAAGGATGTTGGAAGACAATGTCGATAACTTTTTTAAAGTTCAGAGTTGCAAAAAGTAGTTATAATGTGATTTGTTTCTCTGAAGTAGCACAGTTGTCATTAACATAATTTTGTATAAGGGAGCAGGTATAGCATTCTTCCTTGCTCTGTGCTGTTCTTTACTCCTCTGAATTGATGGTTTAGCTTCATGGAAAATAAGTGACATGAGTAGTAGATGAAAATAATTGCTGAAGGGAGAGTTAATGGGCAGTCTTGGGTCAGATTCTGAACTGAGTTGAAAATGAGCCATTACGCTCGGGTGAAACAATTTCCTGTTTAAGAAATGAAAAGGAAAATTATGAAGGTTCCCTCTCTGTATTTAAGAGGAGGTCATAAAGTAACAGAATCATAGAATCAGCTAGGTTGGAGAAGGTCATCAAGTCCAGCTTTTGCCCCAGCACTGCCAGGGCCATCACTAAACCACATCACTGAGGGCCTCATCTACACAGTTTGTGAACAATTCCAGGGATGGTGGCTCCGCCACTGCCCTGGGCAGCCTGTTCCAATGCCTGATCACGCTCTTGGGGCAGAAATTGTTCCTAATATCCAATCTAAACCTCCCCTGGTGCGGCTTGTGGCCGTTTTCTCTTGTCCTGTCGCTTGTTACTTGGAGGAAGAGACTGATCCCCATCTCATGACAACCTCCTTTCAGGTACTTACAGAGTGCGATAAGGTCCCCCCAGAGTCTTTTCTTTTCCAGACTTAACCCTCCCAGTTCCCTCAGCCGTTCCCCATCAGACTTGTGCTCCAGACCCATTCTCGGCTCCACTGCCCTTCTCTGGACCCTCTCTGGCACCAAAATGTCTTTCTTATAGTGAGGTGCCCAGAACTGAACACAATAGTGTGAACATAAAAGGTGAAGGACTGAGTTAATTAAATTGAGACTCTGTTCCATTATAGAAATTTTTTCATGCATGCATCAACACCAGTCTCTAAGAAGTTACTTTATATATTCCTTACACATAAGAATTGAGTGCGTAGCTGTCCTACAAACTTCAAACATTAGAATATGACATTCAAGGTTTCCGTGGAAGATTTTTATTCATATGCAGTTACATATGGTAAATTTGATTTGTCTCTGAGCCCTCCTCCACCTCCTTTGTAAAGTTAATTGATATAAGTAAAATGAATAAGGCTTTATAATTTAATGGCAAGATCACCAATTCATAAAATAAAGGATTAAAAAAAGAATTGTAAAAAGTCTCTACAGAAGTGAAGTACTGCCATTAAAAAACCTATGGCAGGTACTCACGTATTGTTACTTATGTGCCCTTAATTTTCTTCTCAGGAGATCATTGTTGTCCTCCCAATTTTACATTTAATATGAGAAGCTTTCTGATTCAGAGCAAAGCTGTGTATTTTCTAGCATACGCTGTTAATGGGAACAAAGAAGCACATCTCTCTGAATGAAACCTATCTTAGGAACAGGATTCCTGGCCAGAATACTGCTCTAAACATTAGAATAATTTATATGGCATGTAGATGTGCAGCTTTGAGATGAAGCGGGAAGTACAGCTGAGGGGCCCACTGAAGCTGACAAACTCAGCAGCATACTGGGATGTGCTTTCTGCAACATGCAGTTGGAGGAGGGAATCTACTCATCTGAATGCAGTTGTACATCTCTTGGCTACACCTGACCATGAACCGATTGAGAATGCAGATTTAGTTAACATTAATTTGTTTTGTTTTGTGGAAAATGTTTTCTCTTGTCCCAGCAGGTTGAAGGAGGTGATCCTGCCCCACTGCTCTGCTCTCGTGAGACCTAACTTTGAGTACTCGCTGCAGTTCTGGTATCCTCAACGCAAGAAGGACATGGAGCTGTTGGAGCAAGTCCAGAGGAGGCCATGAGGATGATCAGGGGCTGGAGCACCTCTCGTATGAAGACAGGCTGAGAAAATTTGGGCTGTTTAGCCTGGAGAAGAGAAGCTGTGTGGAGATCTCAGCCTCTACTGAGTCCTCTACAACCTTCCAGTATCTGAAGGGGGCCTACAAGGATGCCAGAGAGAAGTTTTTCATCAGGGACTGTAGTGATTGGACAAAGGATGATGGGTTTAAACTGAAACAGGGAAGTTCCGGTTAGATATAAGAAGGAAGTTCTTTACTGTGAGGTTGGTGATGCACTGGCATAGGTTGCCCAAAGAAGCAGCAAATGCTTCCTGCTGGGAGTGATTAAGGCCAGGCTGGACAGAGCCTTGGGTGACATGATCTAGTGTGAGGTGTCCTTGCCCATGGCAGGGGGGTTGGAACTCGATGAACTTAAGGTCCTTTCCAACCCAGACCATTCTAATATTCTATGATGTGTTTCTATGATTAAATATTTTTATTTAAGATGAAACGTGAAATATATGTAGGAATAAGAATGCAACGTCAGAGGTATTGTGCCAGATACATAAAACTTTTCATATTCTTGGTTATTCAGTAATGAATTATTTTTTTCAAGTGAGCACTTAACTTGGTTTCTCCCTCTCGCTTTAATAGCTGTTAGGAAGTTGTCATAGTAGTTTCCTACGTATTTGTTTCAGATAAGATGTAGTGCATTTGTGCTTTTAAAATGGAGTAGTTAGAGAATGTAGATGCTGTATGTGGGTTGTTAGTTTTTTGTCAGTTTTCTTATGAAGCCAGTTTTCTCAATTTATTATAATGCAAACAAGTGCTGAAAAGTATTTTTTTTTTTTTTTTTTTTTTTTTTTTATATAGCATGGATGTGCTGAGATGTTAAACTTGGACTTTGGTAGCAGTATGTTTCTCAAGAGCATTCTTGACTAGAAGGTTGCTGCCAGTGATGAGCTTGCTGATGAGGTCTGGCATTGGCAGTACTCAGAGTAGAGCATGTGCTGCAGGCAGCGCTGCCTCTGCAGAGGTTGCCCTTGGCAGAATGAAAGGGTTAACTGACTCAAATGTTGGCTTGAAGGGTCTCTGGAAGGTCTTGTACAAATTTCTACTCAATACAGAATTCTTGGCAACATAAGAGCAGGTTGTCTGTGGCTCCTTGCCATCCAAGTCCTGAATAGAGGTTCCCCATCCTCTCTGGTAACCTCTTCTAGTGCCACACAGCTCTTCCAAAGGAAAAGATTTTTATAGTGCCAGTCCAAACTTTTTAAGCTGCTATTACCATTGCCTCCAGTAATGGCACACTGATAACCAGGAAATTTGGCTTCTGTGTGAAGATCTGACAAGGTGGGTTGGCTAAACTGGAAACAAATACTTTTTTAAAAACTGTTGTTTTGGTCAGGTTGCTGCCTGGTTGGTAAGTAAGGCTTGTGCCTGTTCCTGATGGTCCTCAGGCCACTAGCTGAAAATGTGTTTATTTTTTGTAAGCCATAGGTTGTGTTGGCTGCAAATGCCTTTGTGGTGTAAGAGGTGGGTCAGGAAGCCTGCTGTGCTGATACTCCTTGAAGTGAGCTACAGGCCATAGGAATCTTGCTGCTGCTCCATACCTTGCAGGCAAAAAAGATCTCAATCTTTTCTGCTTTCTTCTAGGGTTCTCTTCCACTAAGCCTCTTACTCCTGAGTGAGCTTGTAGAAGATTGTCGTGGTAGTCTAAATAAAACTTGTATGCCAGTGTACTGTAAACACTGAGAAAGACTTGTTTGCGACTTAGACCCTTTATTAAGTCTTGTTGGTCTGTGGAAGAATGTTATGTTCTGTCCCTGGGTTCAAAGAAGCTGAACTTTAGAGGTGTGTGTTGGTATGTATGGTGTTTGGTCTCTGGGCATAGAAGTCTTTCACAAGAAATGGAGCAATAAATTCTTGTGGGAAGCTTTGTTTACATGTTTTTATTCCCAGAATACTAAAGTGGAAAATTTCAGTTGTGTTTTTGTAACATGACTAGATAGGTCATTCTAATGATTGGGGCATCCATTGCTTGTGGGTTCTGGAAGTTTGTAAACGTGAGGTCTTGGGGTAAATCTTGTGAAGACTTGCATGAAAATCCACCCAAGGATAGTTGATGACTATGCCAACTTTTCTTGCAGGAGCCGAGAATCTTATGTACCACATGTCTGTTTTAAGAGTGTAACATAGTGATGAATCTTTAAGTAATCTGCTTTGTGATACTTTGGTAATTTTTTTGTTTATTATCAGTTAGCTTATTTTTGTGAAAATATACTCGAGAAGATTGGAGTATTTCAAATTAATCTCAGACTACAGTTGTTATTAAACAGGCAGTCTTGCATTAAACTATTAACTAGTGAAAAAACTTGTTAGCCTATAGCAGGGCTGTAGTTGAGAGAATATGTTTCTGTTATAAAACCCCATCAGATATTTGTTATTATGTAGTGATAGTGTTCAAAAAGTTTTAGTTGCTTTCCAGAACTGGAGGAAGATCTCATTTCTTAGGAAGTGCAGTTTCAGTGAGTAGGAGCAGACATACTGTAGAACCAGCGCTTGATGTGCATCTGGGTGGTTTATTGTGGATTTGTTTTGATATTACACCCAGATTATCCTCCATGAATCGTAGTTTTGAGCTATGAATCATCTTTATCTTGACCCTCTGCAACTCGTGATTTATGTCTCTCTTTTAATATTTGTAAATTAACAGATAGTACCTGAGTCTCAGATTGTCTTTGAAAATCTTCAGACCTATCTTTAGACCCTTTCTGAAGTTGTAATCCAGTCGTAGTCAACTATTGGTTGTGGAAACTGGCAGGAAGTTTCTGTGTATTTAAAAATCTTTGTACAGGTACTGCAAACCCTGTCTTTCTTACCCCTTACTGGAGAATAGTCGGCAACTTCTAGATGGTTTGTGAGTTGATTTCTGTTCCCTCTGACTCTTACGTGGTTTTGCTCTTAAAATCAGTGCCTGAGGAATAACCTATGTGGTAAAGTTGCTACATACATTATTCTTACCCTTAATCTAACAATTGAATTCTTCTAGGAGGTAGTTCAAAGCCGATGCTATGAAACACATCTGAAAGCCAAAGACAATAATCAGCTTTAAAAATCCCTACCTGTAAATTTCAAAACCAGCCTGAAGAAGCTGCATGTTGCTGGTGAGTGTTGTTGCTGTGTATGGTCTTGAGCAATTCAGTTTTTTAATTGAGCCGAATAAGACCAAAGCACTATTAAATCAAGTATTTTAACTTTATTCAAAGTTGTGTTTCCCATTGCAGAAGCAAACCTCTTATAGTTTCCCTTATGATTCTGTTTGTGTGGCTTGTAGTTATTTGCTATAAGATGAAGTCAGAAACCGAACAAAGAAATTCATTCAGTGCTTGTAGGTGTCATGTGATGGTGTGACCAGGGAGAGCTTGTACCAAGCTGAAACTAGTAGTGGAAAATGAAGCATCCCTCCAAACAATTACTAAAGTTCAAATAAAATCCCAGTAAAATGTATTTAAGCTTGAAACTCATGTCATTTCAGATCCTGAGGCTTGTTCATAAGGCAGAATTCATCCTTGTATGATGGCAGCATAGAACTATGATGCTGTGTTTGTTGCACCAACAAATTAAGAGTGCAACAAAACTCTTCCAGCTCCTTCTTTGGAGTCATTTTATCAAAGGAGAATCTGTCACTGATATTTAAAAATTGGTTTAAAATCAGGCAGAGTCAGGTTGGTTTTTTTTTTCCCTTTTTTCCTCTTTGGTTCTTCATTCAGCCAGTATTTCAACCTGGTTTTTGCTGCCACTGTGAAAGAGAAGGATTCCTGGGCTGCTTTGATCCCTCAGTGGAGACATCTTTGTCTCCATCAGTTGCTGTGGTACTCATGCCCCCGGCTCTCTGTGGGTAGAGGTTTTCTTTTTCTTTCTGCGCTTAACTTCTGTTGTTCCTGACCCTCCAGCATGAAACACCTTGTAGGACGTTACTGTGTTACTGGGCTCTTCTGGAGAGTGCAGTGGCACACAGCAAGTGCTGAGCTGCAGTTCATGAGCCAGTGAATGACATGTTAAATAATGTTGGTGTCTCTAGGGAATGTGGTGTAGGCTTGTGGACTTCTCTGTGTTAATACCCTGACCCCTCAGTGCCACAACAGTATTTCTGGTTGCTTGCTTTCTGGCGCAACATGGCTGCAGCAGGTTGAGAAACATTGCTTTTAGCTCTTGGTACTTGGAGGAAAGGTCTCCAGAAGTTGAGGGGACGCTTTCAAGGGACTTGTATGCTGGTGCCAAAATACTGCATCTTCTCTGAAACCACAGTAGCTGTGAGGAAGATGCATAATTAGTCAGAAAAAAATTTCCCATTGTTTTTGATCAAGTAAACAAATTATCCACAAGGAATATACGTGTCTTGCTTTCAAATAGATGGCTTTTTTGCTATATGTAGTCAGCATTTATTTTTCCAAGGTGCTGGGGGTGGAGTAGCCGTTGGCAGCAAGGAAGAAATTGCATAATAGCGCCCATGCAGAGGAGAATGAATCGCTTGCATGCTGAGTCAAGTTGCATTTGGTTGAAGGCCACATAGGTTTTGGAGGAGGCTTTTTGTTTCTCAGGTTTCTGCTCTGTGCCTCCTGAGGTCCAGGACAGCACATCAGCTCAGACACAGCACCACGTGTATACATGGTGAACTTTGCTGTGGTGCAGGGCCTGAAGCAGTAAGCACAGCCCAGTCCGAGCTGCCCTGCTCATGTATCTCTCTGCCTTCATCCCTCCTGGTTCTGGGGATGCAGTGCAGTTGCAGAGGTGCTAGGGCTAGGAGCCTGCTCTGGTCTCGCTATACTGCTTTGGACCTAGGCCAGTAGCAGAAAGGATATTTTTTTTCTTCATGCAGCACTTCTGGCTAAGCCTCACAGAAGAATTTGCAGTAGCACTCAGTTTTAACAAAACATTGACAGGTGGATACTGTATTTGCAAATGCTTATCTCAGCTACGTAAAGTAAAAGATTTATAAATTATAAGGATTTTAAAATACCCTGTTTAAATTGCCTGGTGTGCAGCAGGATAGAAGAGAACTTGCTCTTCTTGCTCTTTTGGTTTGGGTTATGAAAATGTATTCTTGAGGCATTTTGAATTGTTTTCACATGCCTGTCTGGTAGGTCTGCGAACCTCAGTGTTTCATAGGGCATAAAATCTTCATGAAATTCAATTTCATGTGGTTAGTGGGACTGAGTTTTGAAAATGGATACTGGTATAATAGTGTTGTTCAATAAAGTATTTATTGAATTTTCAACCGAATAATGTTTGCTTAATTCTAGTGCATAAAGTGTCTAGAAATGCAAGTCCTGTGAAGGGAGATGTGCCTTGGCCCTGTTGTAACATACTTCACATTATGAAAACATTTAATTAGACTTTAATCCTTTATCCTCAGGTAAATATCTTCTTGACTGATGCTGTTAGTATTGCATTATTATAATCCCAAAGTATGTGGACCTTGCTATGGCTTATAAGTGACCTTTGTTTAAAAGGTTGAATGTTTCAATGTTAATAACTTTAGAATCTATTCATAGACTAATACAGATAACTTTTGTACATCTTTAATCTTTCTAGATATGATCAATCCTTTCATACTTATGGGAACAATCTGAAACTTCTGAGGACTCATTTAAAGCTGTTCTTTCAGAAAGCCAGTGGCAAAGTGCTACAAAGAATGTTATAACTTGTTCATTTGCTATAAATTTATCTTAATAGGACATTATTCCTTGCACAAGAGTTCTGTTCCCATGTAACCTCTTAAAGATCTGTCTGCTAGCATGTCTACTGAATATGTCATGTACTAACTGTAAAACCTGTACTTTGAAAGAGAAGTACCTTCTCTGTCTACCTTGCTACCTTTTGAGTGAGGACTTTGAAAATCATTTTTTTGCAACTCTCAAGTACAAAGGCTTAGGTAAAATCCATCAGTGTGTGATAAAACCTGTTACACAAATAAGAGGTTTTCACTAGAAGGGGTTTAACAAATTGCATATCCTTTTGACTCCCTCTTAACTCTTTTGGTATTTGCATAACTGACACAGTAAGTCTCTCACAGATGACATGGTACTGCCTGTAAATCTTGCTCTCTCTTTTTTCTGTAGATGGGACGTTCTTGTACTCACTGAAATGTTTTAGTCATTGAATAAAGTGATGTAGTTGTAGTTCAAGAAACTGCACAAAATAAATGCAAAACCAGCCCTTGCTTATGCGCATGTGACTAATCATTTCTACTAATTTCTTAATTTATTCATTTGAATGAAATGAGAGCCTGTGATTAGAAGCCATATCTTGCCACTTATCTAAAACATTGCTGCACAACAATCACAGCGTGCACTACCTCAGAATTAGTAATGAGATGTGTGATAGAAAAAACTTTAATAAATCCAAAGGTTGTGCAACACCTGCCATCAGAGACTCTTCCTAGATAATATTATGGTTTGCCGCTCCAAGGCTTTGTGTGGTCACACATTTCTGATGCTCTTCTCTGCTTTACGGCACAAGGGTTGCTTAGTAGCAATTGCTTCCTGATCTTAAACTGCAGTTTGCCGCCTGAAGTCAGTTTATGGCCCTGATTTACATTAATGCTCCTAAAGGATTATGGAGTAATATTTCCTGTTACCCACAGAATATGCATGGTACAGTAAGTGGTACTGTAAATTAAGAACATATTTTACAATTGCCAGATTAAAGGGTTTAGGAGTCAAGTTGTACTTCCAGTTTGAAGAACATGGTTTTACTGTTTGTTAAGCTACTAATTAAAATCTTCCTGTGTCTTATCATAATTTGATCATCTTCCGAGACTTGCTGTTACACATAATTTGGTCAGTGCATTTCCTCACACAGGTAGCATTCCTTACTCTGGTGCTTGGCAAAAAAACCTCAAACTGATGTGGCTTGATACTGTTTCAGGAGATGTCTTGGAGGATGTCACAGATAGAAATAAAGACCTCTTCCTTTCTCTATTCACTCTTCCTCAGTTTTGAATCAATGCAATGCATTCATGCTTGTGTGTACGTGTATATTGTTGTCTTTAGTATCAGCTGCTTGCACGTGGCTGATGCATGCACCCAAACCAAATCTTAACTGTATTTTTTAAGAACTCAGTCTCCCCATAGCTAGTGTTAGAGAACCTTTTATTTGTCTTGGAGCATTTTCTTCCCCTTTTAGCTTTATACTTAACTGTAAGTGCTCTTTGTTAGTCATTCCTTGCTATCTTAGGCTTGATAAAATACTTTGCTTACAGGGCAAACTATCATGCAACTTGCATTGTAGGGCTTGGTTCTGTATTTGTTTAACTGAAATGTTTACAAGCTTGTGAAGGCTGGATACCATGATTTATCTGTAAAACTGTTTAATAACAGCTAAAGCAAATAGATTTGCATGTAACTATGGGATTTTGAGTATGCAGGGCAGAACTGGAGCTTCAGTAAATCAGGTAACCCATCAGGTAACAATCAGTGATCTGTGCTCATTTCTTTCTCCTCATCAATGCTTCCTTTTTTTTATTAAAAGCAGTAGTAAACCACAGCCAGCAGCTGCTTATGTGCTGTTAAGAGGGAGTTGTCAGTGCTGTCAGTAACCAGTTGTCTCAGTCACAACTTCGCATTTTCTGATCAAGCTTTCAACCATGTCTCTTAGGGCTACAAGACATACTATCTTAAAGGAAATAAATGTACTATATATGTTTACTAGTGGTAAATGCTGCTTTTGGGCATGGTAAGGTGGGATTGGCTGTTGAGGTGACTCTGCACTACTTCTGGTTCTGGATTTTGGCCTCGCACAAAGATAGGAGTAGCTGGGATTACTGTTGTGGAGTTGGACTTGGAGAAAGAGAAGGAAGTGACTGTGCAGCAGCCTGGCCTGGAGCCTGGCGTGGGCAGTGTGGTATGTAACTGGTAACTGGTGGAGATTCACTCTCCCTATGTGGAAACTGCATCAGATTTGCAACTTGTATTAACAGTTTCATTGATGGTAAAATACACCTTCTCTCTCTCCTTCCTTTTTCCTTCCTCCCCCCAAACCCCCTCAATTTTCATTTTTTTTTGCTTTTATTGCAATTGACTTTGATCACATGAAATGTTGGAGAGTTCGAAGCTCTTAAAAGCAGGGTTTGCCTTCTCTCTTCTGAAATAGTGAGTTTTAATGAACTGATAATAAAGAGAGGCTAATACTGTGAGCAACGTTAAGTAATAAATCTGCATGTTACCAAAACTCAGGTAGGTGGGTTTTGCTGAAATGTGCACAAATCTCAAATTTCCCCCCTTTTTGATAATTGTACTCATGTGATATACATCATTATCTTTCTGTTTGAACATTCAGTGCTAGCTAGCATCCAGTCTTGGGTTTGCAGAGGTAGAAGTCTAGTTGGTAAGCCTGCTGTTCTTAATGTGTACTGGTATTTGTTAAACTGTAATAAGTAATTTGAGCTCCTTGTGTAAGGTGAGTGTGAGCAGCAGCTAGAAAGATTGCTCCTTTGCTGTCAGTACAGGCTGTTGTTCATTTGAATAAAACCCACATGTAGGTCATTAACTTTAGGGGAAGCTGTTGGAATAGGTTTAATGTTTAACCTTTTGATATTTCCTTAATGTTTAACTCTTTCTTGCTGCTCTCCAGTACGTGAGCTCTTTACACTTGGCGGTTGGTTTCACTCATGTAAAGTCACTGCATTACTTTTTGTCCCTCCATACCATTCCTTATAGGGCTTTGGCTAAAAGTAGTAATGGCTTCAAATCGGTGATATTTTTGTCAGGTGTTGGTGGGTTGTCTTTGTTTTTGGATTTTTAATATTTTGGAAAATTTAGATTTTTCTTTTCACCCTGTCTTATAAAAGGATGTAATACACCAGGTCAGATGCCGAAATAATTTGTCTTAATCTCCATTAAATCCCAAGTAGAAGGACTTAAAATAGAGGTAGGAAACTTTTATGCTGTCAGCTATCTTGGAGAAATGCACCATTCTCTGGCTTTGGGTTTTCTTTCCCCTTTTCTGTCAGGATGCTTGACAATTTTTCATGCTCCTGAAACAGGAAGCAGTTGCATTGCATGTTAATTCTTTTTATTTATTTTGGTGAGTGATTTATTCTGGGAGTTTAGTGCTGGAATATGGCTGGAAGTTAGTGGGAAGAGTCCCTGTGCTCTGAGTGTGATTATCTGACTTAACAGCTGAGAACCACCTCAGTTCTCCTGACCCCTGTATAGCTCCCTCTGCCTAGGCACTGCTTATTGCTTTTGGAGATAAGCTGAATCAGAAATTCCCACTGAAACAGGCAAGCCTCTGCAGCAATCCCTGTCTTGGTGGAAATATCTGATGTGCTGGAGGAGGTCACTGCTGAGGACCGTTGGGAGTGAAGGAGTGTCTGGGATGGAGCCGGAGGCTGAGCTTGCGTTGTTGCATGTTGTCACCCTGCTGATGGCACTAACCACCTACCTCTTCCCCACTCCCAGTCTGACAATTGGGAATTATGCTTGAGATTAATTGGCTTACGAAGTGCTGTAACATATTGCCCTCATTCCTGCTAAACACAAACCTTCCAAGCTCCCTGCTTCTGTTAGGCCAGGGGATGAAGTGATGAGGTTGCAGGTTCTTGCCAAAAGTTCAGTATAAGGCCAATGCTATTTTTCCAGTAAAAATGTCACTTAATTGGCATTTCTCTAAATGTACTATGTGTTTAATATCTCTATGGCTTGTCAGGTCCTGTACATACATTTTCCTGTCTCTGTGGAAGATGCTTGCATTGAAAAGGGAAGTTGAATAATATGTTTTTGAGAAGTGATTATTTTTTTTTATCATTTCTGAAGATAATGCAAGCTATAGACTCCTGGGGAAGCATGATGGGTCATCTCTTAATGCTGATAGCTAAGAGTAGGACTAAAACTAATGTTTGGTAAACTGCTTGTAGCTTTAGTGACAGATTTTCATACTGGGTAGTGCTTGATGGTACGTTCATAAAAAGTAAAATGTCTGATGCTGTTCCCACTTAAAATGTTGCTGCTTTGGGAGGGAGGGGATAGAAAACAGTGAAGCAGTAGTGTCATAATTACATGGCAGTACAGCTGTAGTTCCCATGGCTTTTGGTGGTATGTGCATAGCCCTGGCTGTGCAAAATACACTTTAGGGCTGAGGACTGTATCTTCCTGCGCTGTGTTCCAGGCCTATATTGGGTCAGGAGATCAAAGTACAGCATGCCTGCAGCTGGCAACCTGCTGGATCATGACTAGCCCTTAGGCTCTTGGTACCTTTGATTTATGCTGCTAGTAGAAACATTTAATGTTTCTGAGTTTCCCAATCCCACATCTTCAGTCATGTTTTTGTAATATTGCTATTGTTGACAAGAGTAGTAACTTAATACCATGGAAATGCTTTTAGCATGGGGAATGTAATCAGTAAGGGTTTTTTTCCAGGTTTGATGAATCATTTTTCTTGGATATTTCACTGATGAACCATTACTTAATTATTTTAAGACCACACTTCTCTTTTGAATGTTACCCTCCACTGGTGCTCTGAAGGCAGCTGAGCATGACTTGTTGGGACTTACACTGAATGTTCTGCCAAGCCTGTGTACTTCTGTACTTGCACAGTCCTCTGCTGTGGCTTGAAGCCTGCGAGTTGTATGGGAGGGAATGAAGTGGGACGGTGAGCGGGGTTCAGTGCTGGCACGTCCTTCAAACAGGAGCTCTTGGAAGGATAGCTGAGCTCTGTGGGATGCTGTGTTTTTCAAGAAAGCCTCCAATGAAATCCAAGGCTGAAACTAAAAAGGCAATTTTTAATACTTTAAGCTCTCTGGCAGGTCAGGCCTTCATGCTGGGAGGTAAGCTGTTTCTCATATAGTAAGAATGCTTTTTCCAACTTCACTGGAGAGTGAATAAGATTGCTGTTTAGTTTGAATTTACTAGTGTTTGCCAAGGAGATGTTTTAGGGTAAGCTCCAACACCGTAATTGAAGCAACTTAAAAATGCCCAAATATATCTCTCCTGATGTCAATGGCAATGGTGCAGTACAGAGAATATCTCAAATATCTGGTGATATTTGCAGCAAGTAATTACCTCCCTCTTTCTTTGAAGTGTTATCTCTGTAAAATAGAGCTTTGTGCTTAGGAACGGTGAAACCTCTGAGTACTTCCTAGAATGCTATGTCAGCTGTGAATGTGGCGGTGGTGTGGAGATCTCAATACATTCTGTGTTTCAGTTTCTCGCTACTTACCCATGGGTACCAGGAGGTTTTCTTGTGTATCTTCATGCTGTGGGGTTTGTCTTGAGAAAGTAAAAACCCCGAACCCACAAAAAACAGTGCATCTGCCTAAATGAACTTTTTGATGGGTACATATGTGTGTCTGTACACACTGCTGACGGTGATAATCAATTTAAAATTGGTAGAGTTCTCTATATGATGATTGGTAATCATCAGTGGCTAATGCTTCTGAAGGCAAGTGTGAAGCAGGCTTCAAATTCAGTAGGGAAACTTTCCACATGGGAAACTTGTTTTAAATAGTCAATGTATCTTGTGGTGATGTTTCAGCTTTAAGCATGCACCAAATGCAAGTATAAATGTTTCCAAGTCAAACCACTTCCAGAAGCTGGGGCATCTTTCAGAAAGCTCAATATTACGTATTAACAGTAAAAATATGAGATGCTCTGTCAGTGAGCTGGTAACCCACATTGCACTAAAAAAATAAACTCCTGAGCAATCTGTTGAAAGAGGGTTATAAGACTACACTGCAAGGAGATACAAGGACTGAGTAGCAGTGTTACCCATTTCTCTTGTGCCTACTTAAAAAGGACAGTGCAACAGAGTCGAGTTTCCACATGGATTGTTTTCGTATGAGAAAAAAGCAGATTGTTTCATTTGTCTTCCACTTGTTTATCTGTCCTAGGAGGGTTAAAGTGACTGAGGAGCTTTTTGCCACCCCTTCTCCACACTTCGAATGCACTTTACTTTCATCTGATGCATACAGTGTTTTACAGGCTTTACTCACTAAAACACAGGAGTGGGGGGGAAGTATCTTCCTTTTCTGCAGCAGCCTGCTACTGTCAGGACCCGTGTATATTTAGGATGGCAGTGGGGTTTTCAGTGTAGATTAGAGTTCATGCTAGAGTACTGATTTAAGTA
Organism: Psittacus erithacus; assembly: GCA_009867235.2. NCBI lineage: Eukaryota > Metazoa > Chordata > Aves > Psittaciformes > Psittacidae > Psittacus > Psittacus erithacus. The sequence continues at coordinate 66,065 of WYDI02028563.1, forward strand.
AATACTTCTAAAATTGCTTCAGTAGAAGTTGTGATGTTCATGTATATAGTTCTAACTCCTGTTACTTCACTTGTTCTCATACACAGTGTAGTGATTGAAAGCTCAAAGTAACATCTTCCTGCCAGACTGACTTTCTACCCCATGTGTCTGATAAGTGTTGATACTAAAGAAAAATATTGCATGAATTTGTGTTTTTCTATTGCCATTGGCATCTGTGAAAACAAAACAGGGGAAAACGTTACTCTTAGAGTTGTGTGTGCAGCTTGAAGGAGTCACCCACAGCTCAAAAGCTGTGAGTGACTATCAGACAAGACCTTGTGGTAGAAACAGTCATAGACATGTTAACAGTAGTATAAAGTTTGGTACTCCCAAACTACAAAATAGAATGGATGTATTGGAAGTTTCAGCTGAGGGAGCAAGATGAATTGTTTTTCCAAGAGAGTCATCTTATATCCTGTGCACTGAAAATCACCAGTACATCCTTTGGCTCTGCATGTGAATAAATACAGGATTTCAGCCTTTGCATTGGTGAACTTAGCAACTTTCTTAATTGCTTAATAAATTTCAACAGTAATGCACTTGTGCTTTTAATTATATCCCAAATGTAGCAGGATCTAACTTTGATAAATGCTTTAAAAACCTTACAGCTGTTGGATGGCATATATCATCCTGAAGCAGTGCTTGTAGTATCACCATGGAGAGTACAAACTTCATTGTCTCAGTTGCCATGTAATGCAGGTGCCAGATTGGTATCTGTGTTGGAAGAAGTCTCTTTACCCTTAATGCTAGATGGAAAGGGAGAGGAGGGGAAAACAGATCTTGCTGGAAACTGAGCACTTCCAATTGTGTTCTGAAGCACAATGGCTCTGTTGCTCCCCGTGACCAGTTTGAAATGTGGAGATGTGATTAGCTTTCATGGGACAGCCACATAATAACTTGTTTGAAATTCCCAGGTGGCAAACAGACCTGTTTTCTGTTGATGTAATGCTTTGATTTCTCATTTCAGCTATGAAGCCGTACACTCCAGCTTTCGTTCTCCTGTGGAGCGCTGTTGGGATAGCAAGGGCTGCCAAAATTGTTGTTGTGCCGCCAATTATGTTTGAAAGCCATCTTTATATTTTCAAGACTCTGGCCTCAGCCTTGCATGACCAAGGTCACCAGACAGTGTTTCTCCTCTCTGAGGGCAGAGAGATTCCTCCATCTAATCACTATAGACTTCAGCGCTATCCAGGGATCTTTAACAGCAGCACCTCAGATGATTTTCTCCAGTCCAAGATGAGGAGTATCTTCTCTGGCAGACTGACAGCCCTTGAACTCTTTGACATCCTGGACCGCTATTCCAAGAACTGTGACATGATCGTTGGCAACCAAAACCTCATGCATGCTCTGAAACAGGAAAAATTTGATCTGCTGCTGGTAGATCCCAATGAGATGTGTGGATTTGTTATAGCTCATCTTTTAGGAGTTAAATATGCTGTTTTTTCCACTGGCCTCTGGTATCCAGCAGAAGTGGGTGCTCCAGCTCCCCTGTCGTACGTCCCAGAATTTAACTCGCTGCTTACAGATCACATGAACCTGTTTGAGAGGATTAAAAATACTGTCGTTTATCTTATTTCAAGATTTGGAGTCAGTTTTTTGGTTCTGCCAAAATATGAAAGGATAATGCAGAAATACAAGGTTCTGCCAGAACGGTCCATGTATGACTTGGTTCATGGATCCAGCCTCTGGATGCTTTGCACTGATGTAGCACTGGAGTTTCCAAGACCTACGCTACCCAATGTTGTTTATGTGGGAGGAATCCTAACCAAACCAGCCGGCCCTCTGCCAGAAGTAAGGTTTGCTGAGCTTTACAGTAATTTCTGTGGTATCTGATTAACGTCATATGATGAGTGGCAGTTTTTAAGCACTGAATTTCAAATGGGATCTAGTTTTTCTTACTGTTGCTTGGTGAAATATCCCCTTGAAGTCACTGGAAGGATCTTGGGGTGGTGGTGACAAGAGCTCTCAGACACAAACTCATCACAATGATGATGTGATCAAAAAGATCACCATGTGATCTTTTTGTGGTTGCAGGAAGTATTTTGCTCATAACTAAGGTGCTTAATGATACAGTAGAGGAAAACAAGTGCATGCTGTCTTAAAAATTACATCTGTAGCTTATAACCAAGTGTGGGTTCAAACGGGAAGAAGGGAGAACGGATGAATACTGCTTACGCTTAAAGAAGCCTGCAGAGATGTTATACTATCTGATTTGTTGCTATTTGTGTTTTTATACAGAGTTTGCTTCCCCTGGTTCGATATGTAAAAATGTCTTTTAAACTAGGTGTATATAAGCAGGAAGAAACTGTATAGGCCAGGAAATGGAGATGATGTGAGTTGGCACGAATGGCACCACTGCTGTACTCCATTATGAGTTTTACTGTGCACTTACTGGTATCAGGTACCGAACTCCAGACTGAAATAGTGATAGTGAGTGGATTGATTCCAGAAATTCTGGATGCAGATTAATAATTAAGTTTGATTACTTCAATATACTATGTGATCTTTGATAGGTGATATGCAAGAATGTCTCTGTTCAGCAGCACAGTGGTGAGTGACAGGCAGAACAAAATTTCACAGAAACCATGTACACACACACAAATCTTTAGGTGATTATTAATGGACACTTCTGGCTGGGTGATAAATAGATAGATAGACCTGCAGTGCTCAACAATTTGCTTCTAAAAGTGCCTTGTTCAGCCTTTGCTTTTTGTATGGGAACTGCCAGGCCTACTTTTTTCATCTGTTTTGGCTTGAAAATTGATCATGGAAGGTTGGGGTTTTTGGTGGTTTGATTTTATTTTGTTTGGGATTTTTTTTTTGGGGGGTGGATGTTTTTTGTTTGTTGGGTTTTGTGTTTTTGTTTGTTTTTTTTTTTTTTATTTGTATTCTTGTGTGTGGGGTTGTTTTTGGTTTTTTTCTTCTTTGCGCTGTTGGTAGTGTCTTGACTTAGTACCTTTTGTCACTAGTTCAGCACACATCAGACAATTTTCTGATTCAGGCTGAAGGATGTGGAGCACTGAGCCAATTCCCTCATCTTTTCTCCTCAACTTGAAATGTATCTGAGCTGAATGGGACCAGGCACTTGCATCGCACTCTGAACACGCAAATGGCTTGTATCCCAGTGCACGCTATTGTCTGTTCTCCAAGGTGCCATCAGAGATGACCATAACAGTATTGCTTGTAACATGTTCTTCCTGTGTGTATGTTAGTGACTGTGTTTAGAAAGTGTCAGGGTGCACAGATACCTGAAGAAAACAGACTAAAGATAGCCTTGTGCTGTCTAAACAAAATGCAGCCCTGTTCTCTTCAGCAAAACCTTGTAGATTGAATTGAATTTCAGCTCTTCATTTTCCAAAATGATATTCTGTTGAGCGAGAAGAAAAATGTCTACGTTACCTGATAAATTTGGTCACTCTGTTAATATTGGGAATGATTCTCTCTGTAGACAGGGTAAAAAATTACCTGTCCTCAAAGCAGGTACTTTCTTCTTATAAAATGGAATGGACAAAACAAAAGGAGCAGTTTTGTTTCGGTGTTGTGCTATAGGGATGTGTGTGTATAGATAGATATTTGTACACACATATGTATATTTGGAGCCTTTTAAGAATATACTTCTGTGTATTTTCTAAATTTACTCTGGAACCACAGATGTTAATCTGTTAAAATATCTTACTATTTAAGAAGGTTGAAGAGTTAGTAAAATGTTTAATATAACCAGACTGACAGTAACTTTGAAATAGACCTGTAGGTAGAATACATGCTGGCTTATTATGGCTTATATATGGCAATACTTATTACAGTGGGGGGGGGGGGAACCCAACCTGTAATTATTTGTGAACTAAGACATTATTTACCTTCTCTTCAGTTTTATTGGGCAATTCATTCTTACATTGTTCCAAGTGTGGGATTTAATTGAATGCAGGAGAGACAAAGTGCGTGTGTTCATCTTTTATCATGGAATTTGTCCATGCTGAAACTGTTATGCATAATCCACTATGATATATATTGTAGGTAATCAGTTAATTGTTAGGCAATCAGTTAATTGTTAGGCAATCAGTTTGCTTTTACTGAACAGTTAGATAAAATTCCTGTTGCTTTATTCTGGCGGGTTAAAATTAGACAGCTAGTGCTGCATCTCTAAGGCAGCATCCTTTGCTAATTTATTTTTGCAGCTTTTAGCCTGGAAATGGCAACTCTTCAAGAACTTGGTCTTGTAAGCAAAAGCGTTGTTCCTGTCCAGAGATGATCAGCAGAGAAGAGGGGCGTGTGGCTGGAAATAACAGCGTTAGCAGGTGAATTTAAGCTACTAGTACAAGCCCTTCAGGTCTTTTACATTCTCTAAAACTGCTTCTGAGTAGCCTACTCCACTTTTTTTGGTAGAGAAGTATTAGGAGAAAAACCTGGTGTTGTTTGTTTTTTTTTTTTTTTTTTTCCAAGTCCAGAATACTTGCTGAACACAAAATACCCAGGCACTTCAGCAGTGCCACTGATGCCTCATCAGCAGAGGAAGTTTGTTATTTTCACTTAGTTTGTTTAACCAAATCAAGAGTTCTTGCACATAACTGTAAAGCTCTAGTTTTCTGCTAATAAGCTACATCTTAGAAAGAAAAGGCAGAGATGAGAAATTAAACAATCAAAGAGGAGACCAAGGTCAAGGCCTTTTTAACCTGTTACAGGATGGCTGTTCCTTAATTCTAGGGGATGTGGTAACTGTTCTATGATTGCTCAGAGTCTGCAGCTGTTTTCCTTAAACTTTCTTTGAAGAAAAGTTAGAAAATCATGGCTTTAAAGGTAGTATGTGGCAGAGGATGCTGAATATCCATGTCATGTAATGGTGTGCATGTGAGGGGGAAAAAAGCCTGACTCTTGCTTTGCTTTGTTCCCGTTCCCATCTTCATGAATATTTGGTTCAGGGCAGTGGAAGGGTTTTGTAAATCCTTTAGTCATCCCCACTTACTGCATGTGGCTTCCCATTGTAGAGTATTTTTGGTTCAGGTAAACTAGATTTATTTTGGAGGATGCTCAAAGCTTTATTTCACCTGCAAACCAAAACCTGGCTGGTCTGAAAGGAGATGTAAGGGTCTGTACCAGCATTTGGCTTTTTGGATGGCTTAACTGATGTGTCTGTGGTGGGGATGAGGGAAGGAATGCTCTGATCAGGGTCCACAATAGATGTAGTCAAAGTTAAGCTATTAAGCTGCTGGAGCGTGCACAGTGTATGTGCAGAGTGTCTGATGTGCTAGCATGATGCTCTGGTAGGAACAGGCTGCAGGCCCCGGGGGCCTATATGTTGGCTGTGTAACTTGCATATCACCTGTGAAGTGAACTAGTTTTACTGAGGTGTAGCCTTACTGCCCTGCGTAGGCTAGGAACCAGCAGTAGTTGATCATGCAGTTAGCTCATGTGGCATGCATGATTTTTAGCAGCTGCTCAGCTCTGTGGCAGTTTTGGCTGCAGCACCCAGCTGCAGTACACAAACTGCAAATGTGTGTTCAGGAACAGTTGCCTTGAGAAGCCTTTGCCAGGCTGCAATCTTTCTTTCTCCTATCCCTCTGTGGCACTGCCCTGCTGTTGGCTGTGCTTGGCGCAGTGTCCCTCAGTGCGGTTGCAGCGATCAGCATGTGAGGAGCGGGAGCCAAGAGCCAGTGAGGACAGCAGCGGGTCCTTTGGAGGTCACGGCTCTGCCTGGCTCCCTGCAGTGCCATGCAGCACAGCATGGTGTGGGCAGCTGGGAGGTTTCTTCTTGGTTTAGCAAGGTTAGTCTTGCCCTTTACAGAGAGGCAGTGACTGAAATTCACGATGGTGGCACGTTTCCTCCTGTGCTCTTCTAATCCCTGCTGCAGGTGGATGAAGCTGAGCATTACTTGAGGAGCTTTATTTCATCGTGGTGGGAGTGCTGATGATAGCTTCATGAAGCTCAGCACAGTTAGTAGTCTTCTGTGGTAGCTAGTGTGCTATTTTCACTGGTTCAAGAATGTGGATTTGGAAGGTGCTTCTTGCATATTATGCTATGTGAAAGACAAGGAGATGGTTAATGTGGCAGCACCCATCACCCATAAGTGAATAAGATTTTACATGCCTGTGAGAAAGGCTCCAGGGTTTGTACAGTTAACTCCAAAAAGAGTAAGTTTTGAATCGCATAGAGGACAGCATGAGCAGAATTAGCCTTAAAAGGTCAAAAATTACAGGCAGGCCAAATATCAAGTCATTAAGGTCATCACTGACTTACATGTGTGATGCTACCTGGCATATTTCTCAGCATGCGAACCATTAGGAAACAGAAGGCTCCTCTGCCTTCCTTACTATATTTCTTCAGAGGGATCTTGCAAAGCTGAACAAAGCTGGCTTTTTCAAGTAACACATATCTTAAACAATGGGGAAACCCTCTGCTATGGCATTTATATCTTGCGTCTTAGTTGATAAGCAGCTGGGCAATAATCAGTCTGATATGTCCTTGAATTGGGTTAGAAACCCAGTGGGTACTCTGAGCAGCTGCCTTGGGAAATAACCTGGCCCCTGGTGAGAAGGGGACAGAGGGCACTGGAAATTATCTTTGCTGCAAAAATGAAACTGTAAAGTGTTTCATAGGAACTTCTTTTCGTCAACTAGTGGATGATGTAGACATATTTGGATCCTACAGTTTGGGTATGGTTGTACTTGAACTAATCTGCATCAGTTTTAAAAAAACACAATCACAAACTAAAATGCCTTGTACCCTGTAGTTTAAATTGGGCTGCTCCTTTCACACATCTGCAGTTTGTAAAGTTTTATAACTACCTCTGTGTAACGCTGCACTTTTCCTCGCTGATTTTGAGGGGTATTTAGGACTGAATGCCCTTTGTCATTCATAGGAAGAGAGAAGCCAATGACAGCTTTAATTTTTAGAATTCCTTCATACTTGAGTAAACTAACTGTATGCCTCCAAGGAGGGTGTTCATATTGCAGAATTAGAAGCTGTCTTTTCAGCCATAGCTGTTGACAAATAGTAATTACAGTAACTTAGTCTCTCCTCCTCCATGTAGATCTCTTATCTAACCTTGTTACTGCATAGGTCTGGATCTATGTAAGAAATTGGTGACTTTGAAGTATCTTCACTAAGAAGTTTTTGGTTTTGTTTTTTTTTTTTTTTTTTCCCCTGAGTCTTGCAGACAGTTGTGTTTACTAGGAGTATGTTAGCTGATAATGGTATTTATTCTTTAAAATTAAGTGGAAGAATGTAGTGATGTTTTATTCCTTAGATCAGATTTTTCTCCTTCAGTCCAATTCAAGGATGAAGGCTCTCAGCTCTTTCAGGCTGTAGCAGTACATTTTTTGTGCGTGTCATAACACCATCATTTTACGAATTTTTTTTTTTTTTTTTTTTTTTTTTTTTGAATGTCTGGGAAATAGGTATTGTAGAGCTACTTCTGACAGTAAATTTCTGGTGATATGAAGCAATTCTAGAGCTGTTTTAAAATGCAAGTGATCATAGGCTGGGGAGGCAAAAAGTCCTTTAAGGATGAAAAGAGATTATTGAGTACTGTGTAAATTCTGTGCTGAACCATATGATCATGTATTTTGATGCAAATTATTTCCACATAAAGCTTCTTCCCTGTCAAAAATTGACCTTTTATTCATAGAATCATAGAATGGTTCAGATTGGAAAGGACCTTAAGATCATCTAGTTCCAACACCCCCACTATGGGCAGGGACACCCTACATTAGACCATGTTGCCCAAGGCTCTGTCCAGCCTGGTGTTGAACACTGCCAGGGATGAAGCATTCACCACTTCTCTGGTCAGCCTGTGCCAGTGCCTCACCACTCTCACAGTAAAGAACTTCTTCCTTATATCTAACCTAAACTTCCCCTGTTTCAGTTTGAACCCATCATACCTTGTCCTATCGCTACAGTAAGTGATGAAGAGTCCCTCTCCAGCACCCTCGTAGGCCCCCTTCAAATATTGAAAGGCTGCTGTGAGGTCTACACACAGCTTCCCTTCTCTAGGCTGAACAGTTTTCTGAGCTTACCTTCATATGGGACGTGCTCCAGCCCCTGATCATCCTTGTGGCCTGCTCTGGACTTGCTCCAACAGCTTCATGTCCTTATGCTGAGGACACCCAGAACTGTACACAGTACTCCAAGTGGGGTCTCACAAGAGCAGAGCAGCAGGACAGGATCAATTTCTTCAACTTGCTGGTCATGCTCCTTTTAAGCAGCTCAGGACACGGGTGGTTTCTGGGCTGTGAGTGCACACTGAAGAAGCTCATGTTAAGTTTCTCATCACCCAGCACCCCCAGGTCCTTCTCCACAGGGCTGCTCTGAATCGATTCTCTGCCCAGCCTATAGCTGTGCCTGGGATTGTCCTGACCCAGAGGCAGGACCTTGCACTTCACATTGTTGAACTTCATGAGGTCGGCACTGGCCATCTCTCAAGCATGTTACAGTCCTGCTGGATGACATCGCTTCCCTCAATTACCTTCCTTCATCCAGACCTAGCAGGAACAGGGGCCCTGTAAGAGGTGGAAACAGGGAATTGCTCAGCAGGTGCTGGTGTGGTGCTTGATACCTCTTCATGCTTTTTGCACAAAGATGAGGGGGGACGTATGTAGGTGTGGCCCCCCTTAGAGTTTGAGTACAGTTTTGGCCGCCGTGACTATGTGGAGGAGCAGAAGAGATCAGGGCAGTCTGATTGAATTATGTGAAATCATCTTGCTTAAACACAGGCTTAGAAGCCAGCTAAGTTTGTTAAAGAAGGGGTGGTGACTGGCAGGCTGTTTAAAATATATAAAATATTAGAATAAAATATATGTATATTGTGTCTATAGCTACTTGTGTGTATACATTTGCAGTGGCATATATATGTGTGTGGGCATATATATATATTAATAAATACTTAACAGAGGAGGGGGGAGGTAAACTCCAGGGAGAAAGAAAAGCTATTTAATCTGAAGGGGAAATGAAGAAAATTTGCCATTATTGAATCCAAGCTTCAGGTAATAGCTACCTACCATTCCTCCTACAATCCACAGGGCACAGACATCGTACTGTAACAATCAAAGACACAATTTCCCACCTAAATTAGTTTATAATGGGGATTTACTGGTGAGGCTGTATGTCGGTATCTGTACTGCTGAGGTTTGGATGTAAAATTCAACTTCTTTGTGGTTTTCTTTCTGCTGTATTTGCTGCAATTTAATTTGACCCAGTTTTCTATAGAAGGAGTAAGTAAAAGCAGCCTCCATACTTAAAACTGTCTTTTCCTTACTGTTACTTGCACAGCTTTTCTACTACATATGCAGCTATTGATACTGTGGGAGGATTGGCAAAACCTTGATTTGCATTTACATGTAATAATTGGAAACTTGTTCTGTGTATGCTTGCAAATTACATGACAGGGCTTTATGCTTAGGAGAAAGAATGGGTTTTAGATATATTTAACAGAATATTGCCTCTGGGGTAACATCAACAATGTTTTTATTAAATCCTGGTTTTGAGGATACCTCTACTGCACTTTCTCCTCAATGCAGTGATCTTAATAACCTCTCTTGAAGGGCAAGCTTCTTTATTTTGAGTACCTTCCATTCATTTGAAAGGCAAAGTTGCTTTCCCTGGGCGCTTGCCAAAGGTCCAGTGAGTAATGAATTTTTTGATGGAGTGTGTTGCATCAGGGAAATACTTGCATGGCAGCTTTCTGATTGACCTTTAGTTTTAGGTAGTCTGTGTTCTCAGAGGCATCACTGGTTACGCCTGTAACTTTAGAGAGGCCTGAGATACCAGAGAAAAGACAAAGGCATGTGGTACTCTTTCTTACCTGTGTTTTTGAGTCTGAATTTCATTTTTTCTTTAAAGTTAAATGCAGTTAAGTTCTGTTGGTGTTGGATCTTAAATAGGAAAAGGCAGCAGAGTTCAGGCACGAGAAAATGCATTTAAACATTGAAAAAAGCTTTAAAGACACCTTTTCCCCCAGTGCGTTTTGATAAAGCCTAATATGCAGTATCAGTATACTAAATAATCAGTGAGTAACATAAAAGAAAAAAGTCTGTATTTCAGCAGGGCTTGAATCTGTGTAATATTATTGAAGAAAGACTTTAACAACAGCATCAGGAGATGAATTATGTGATGGCAGTGCAGGGCTTGGGATCCAGGCAGAAAACAGTTCAGATTTTAGTTTGTTTCCCAACTGAGACTGTTAGCATGACTTCATCTGGCAAGAAAACAGAGAAATTTAGTCTAATGCCATCATCTGAGTATGCTTTTTTAATGTCTATAAATTAATGGTTTTGGAATTATCTTACTCTGCTAATATGAACTACAAAATATGAAGTAATAGCATCAATATTATGGTTGGACTTGATCTTAAAGGTCTTTTCCAGCCTAGCTGATCCTATGATTCTATAGTAACTGTGTGGACTTAGTATATGATAGATCTTACTAAAACAGATTTATCAGCATCTTAATAGTATATAGTGCAGATCAGCCAAAATCAGTGTATCCATGGAAGACAAGGTATAAACTTACTGAGACTTTACAAATATCCCACCTTTTCTGTTTCATTTTTAGAAGTTTCAGTTTGATTTAAGACAGCAGAATAAATGGAGAGGAGAAGGGGAGAAACTGGGGGAAAGTATCTTTAGTTATAAGCTTGCAAAAGAAAGGAGGCTGGTGTGTGACAGCAACTTATACTTGGGGAAAGAGGAAAATTAACTTGCAGTTACTCCAGAGGGAAAAATGGTGGGGTGGGAAAGGTTCTTGTCCTGACTGGGGGCAGTATGACTGCTCTTAATTGAACTGACTGAGCCTCATGTTAAAGGGACAAACCCTGAGAAAATGGGCTGAACACATTAGCCTATGGCCATTGCTTCTAAAAGGCAGGACTTGACTTAGTGGAAGAATAACCTTCAGAGTGTGACATATGCACTAGCTGATGCGGAGATGTTGAGCTGAGCCAGCAGAAGGCAGCTGGATGTATTGAGTCAGGAGAGGTGAGCCATCTTCTGCTAGGTGCAGTTGGGTGTTTGTTGTGGTGTCGTATGCCCTGTGCTCCTTAGAGCAAGTTAAAAAACCCTGTCTTTGGTTGTACACTGATTTACAAATGCATGGCAAATAAATATAGACAGCATACTTTGTCTTGAGTAATGGAGTTTCTCTGGGTTTATAAACTGATATTTTATAACTTTCAGATTGTACGATAGCACCCTGTTTGTTCAGTGATAGTAAAGGTATAATGGCATCTATATGACCTTCAACTGCCTGCGCTGAAACATTGTTTTTTGGTAGAATTTGAAATGAGGTTAAAAATGTGTCAATATAGCATTTAAGTATTTCACATGAGGGAAGTACTGTTTAGAAGATGCCAGAAAAGTTAGGACCCTAATAAAAATGGTCTGTATACTTTTCAGTTTATTTATCAGTGGGTATCTTCTTTCTGCAGATCACTTCATGTGGCTTCTAATTTATTTATTTTGAAATAGGTCTGGTTTTGTGTACTCTAAGTAGCATTTTGTAAAAGTTGCATAGTATGCCCATGCTGTCCATTGGGGAATGGTGGTTTGCAACCACATTCAAAGAACAGACTTGTGCAGCTGAACAGGGAAAGCTTTGGATAGTAAACCCAGTTATGTTTGTATTTGTATACTTTGTTTATCTGAAACAAAGCTCAGTATTAGGCACCACTGGTTACTGCCAGCTGGGTCCTCACTCTATAGTCACAGCTGTGCATTTAGCATCTAAGCCTGCTAAGAATAGCTAATTAGAAAATCAAACAGAACAAAGCTCACATAGTAGGGTTAACACAATAGCATTCCTGTCTGAGAATGGTCAAAAGAGTTATTTTATTTTTTTATTCCTTCTGCTCCCCCCTCACACCTGTAGTACAGCATAGGTCAGTAAGTGCTTATTCTTCCTATGCAAACCAGTACACACTGAAAAACCTTCACTTCTCAGTAATAATGTTGCACAGAAATCATTACTTTTACCAGTCAAACTCAGTGAAGAGAAAGCAAGGTTGTAGTGTCTGTTCTTGTGCAAGGGCAAAGCTCTGACTGCAATAAATATTACCTACATCGAAAAAGAAGAAGGTTGCTTAGGCAGTCTTTAGACAGTGTATGTGACAGACTTGAGGCAGTGTTTAAAAGGCAAGCATGCAACTTCTGAGAGGGGCGAAATGGTCACAAAGCCAGCCTGCTACCATATGAAAGCTCCCTGCTTAGGGAAGGAAGGGAATAGGAGCTGCTGAGTGCCTTTGTCTGGTCTGTGCACATCCCATACCTCTCTGTGAGACTTGTATGTGTGTTTAATTATCACTTATTAAAAGGGCTTGGAAAGCACATCTGTTGTGAAGTATTGTCAAAGAAGAATCGGTACTTTCTTTGGGACTCTGTGCTGAGATCAGTCAGTCAGCATAAGTGAAACTGGATATCTGAATGGGCAGGTAGGGAGCTTCAAAAAAAAGTTTATCATTTCAGTCTTTGCCCAAGAACATTCATTTGCACAGAAGTTAATATGAAAATGGTTTGGCACAATGTTGTAATTGGGTCTCCTTTTAAGCATTTCATACCTTAGCATGCATAACTTTAAAATCATTTCAGTGAAAATGGTAATTAATTAGTGTAAGTATTAGACAATATTAAGTTAGAAAATGTAGTTCACAGTTCTGCCAGTTTTCATCTGGCTATGCTAGGACTTTAAGTAATTGAGGCAAGAGTTTCTCTTTCTACACACCAAAACCTGAAAATACTTATACTGGGGAGAAAATAAGGAAAGTGATGAGGTGCTCTGTTACAGTCACTGAAAGAGATATTGCAAAGTCAAGCAGTTTTTTAAATGGTAGTATATGTTAAAGTTGAATTAACTGCAAAAGTCAGTGCTGTTTCCATCTCACTTCTGTGTTCATTTGAAGTTTGAGAAAGGCTCAGTAATGCAGCTTGTCATGTAACAGACCTGTATTGTAGGTTTAGAGTTTAGAAGGTGTAATTTCAACTAATAAACATCGTCTTGCATTAAAAAAAATGGCACTGAATTTACAGTGAACATGAACATCATTTAAAGTGGGCAAAAGGAGGTCACTTTACTGTTGCAAGCAAAGAGCTGTAAAACGCTGCCTGAACGGGGAACTCCCCCTGTAATGAACGCAGCTCTAATGACTCATACTGACTCAGGGCGTTTTCTTACGGTGTCATTAGAAGGGGAAGACAAAGTACCGGAGGTCAAAAGTGTAAGTGGAATTAAGGAAAATCAAGGGGTGAATTTGCAGGGGGTGAGGCCAAGGTGTCTGCAACTTTTTAGTGTACAGTGTTGGAGTGGTGGTTTCATTTATACTGGAACTCAGGGTGTTGGGGCTAATACAGCCTTAATGAATGGAAAAGTAGGAAGGTGACTAAAGGCTACAGTGGCTAGATATGCTAAAATTGTAGGCAAACAAAATTGTCCTGTAGCATCAGTGTGTTCTATTGACACAATTCAGGTGTTCAGAATCACTCAGAGCTTGTATTTTTTCATAGCTTGTCCTGTGTCACAGTTTCTGTGGTGCACTTCTTAAAGTAAATATTAGGAATGTATATGTGTGAATTGGGTGATGTACATAGCCATAGTAATAATACAGATGGAGTATTTAGTCTCTTTCACGTGCAGGATCATGGCCTGCTTTTTTCTGTCTACATATCACTTCTATACCTTGTATGTCATATAAAGGACAGAAAAAGTACAAGAACATACTGAGCTGTTTTGCCATGGCCCAGCTAACTGTACCCAGGACCTTGAGATCTGTCTTGCAAACGAAGACCTAACATGGATTTGGTTTCACTAGATCTCAAGTTAAAAAGTCTGTACTAAAAAGCTGTCAGAAGAAATGATTATTCTCAGGTTCCTTTAACATCTTAAAATGGACTCCTCCAGGTCTTGAACTCAGGGAGCTCTACAGCGAGGCACCCCATTCTTCGTTTCCTGGTTTTTACCCAACTCTTGAGTAGTTAGCCATGCTTAGTGATCCCATTTAATTAAGGCTATGTTATGCCAGGAATTGCACAATTGTATGCAAGGAGAACCCTTGTTCTGACAAGTCTGTAGTTCATTTTCTGCAGCACCTGAATGGGACTGGTCTCTACCTCCCCTCTGGGAAAGCAGATTGGAAAGGGGCTGCAGATCAGAAGGCAGGCAAGCAATTCCTCTTAGTAACAACATGATGTAAAGCTTGAGTAAATTAGGACAAATTTGAGGGGGAGGGGACAGAGAAGAACCTTTCAGATGATGTCAAAATACAAGCCAAGTTGAAGCTTCTTGATCTTCCTGAGGTTGGCAGAGGACAGTTTTCACCACGATTGTGAGAGGAATTAAAATCATATCCTTTCGAATTTAACAACCTAAAAGAAACTGTGAGGACAACTTCAAGTATGTTTGCATCTGACTTGGATTGGCCAGGCATCACCCCACTCTGGTCTAGTAGCCGTGTAGGCTGTTGTTCCATCTGAGCCAAGTCCCTGCCTGTTGCAGTTTGTGTTAATGGCAATGTACCTGTTGGATCAGCACCTAACCAGCTCAGAGCATAGTGAACCTCATTTCACTTGTCTCTTCCTCACATGGACCTGTCTGTAGGGGAAGAACGCCTGATTTCTGAAGTTCATTCAAATCTTTCCATGCAAACATGTGTCACTTGAATTCCAGTTTAAAGTTTGCGAGTGTGCATTTGTGTGTTGCCACACTTGGGAAGTGGGCCAGGAGAGGCAACACTCAGATAATAAGCTTCAGTTGATACAAAATAAAATAGTTTTCATTCTGTTGATTTTTTTAAGTTAGTTTTTTGTTGTTTTTTTTTTTTTTTTTATCTAACACCACTAAATATGGAAAAAAAATTAAAAAAATCTGTTTTTTGAACCTGAGGGAAGGATTTGGTCTGGCCTGACAAGATTTTATGCTCCCCATTGTATGTGCTGTGTTCCACTGAAGCACTGGGATTAGGGTTACGAAGGTTTGGGTGTGAAATCAACTATAAACACAAAGCAGGTTGCTTTGCTGTTGCACAACAGTAAAATTCAAAAGCCTGTTTCTAAGGTGATTCTTAATTCTATGGTGTGTAGTAAAGTTCCTTTCTTTCCCCTCACCCCCACCTCCCCAAAAGAAAAAAATAAATAAATTTCTAAGTGCTCAATAGCTATTTGTTATTATTCATGGCAGTTCCACTGGTAGGAAATACTTTATGCCTCCTCTATGTTCACCTAATGATGTATAATTCTTACTACACTGAATCATAGAATCAACTAAGTTGGAAAAGACCTTTAAGATCATCAAGTCCAACCATGACCCCAGTACTTCCAAGGCCACCACTAAACCATGTCACTTGAGGGCCTTATCTACATGGTTTGTGAACACTTCCAGTGATGGTGATTCCACCACTGCCCTGGGCAGGCTGTTCCAATGCCTGATCACCCTCTTGGTGAAGAAATTGTTCCTAATATCCAATTTAAAACTCTCCTGGTGCAGCTTGAGGCCATTTCCTTTTGTCCTATCATTTGTTTTCTTGGGAGAAGAAAACCGGCCTCACCTTGTGACAACCTCCTTTCAGGTAGTTGTAGAGAGACATAAGATCCCCTTGAGCCTTCTCTTCTCCAGACTAAACTCCCCCAGTTCCCTCAGCCGTTCCCCACCAGGCTTGTGCTCCAGGCCCTTCACCAGCTCTGTTGCCTTTCTCTGGACCCTCAGTGTCTTTCTTGTAGTGAGGGGCACAGAACTGAACACAGGATTCGAGGTGTGGCCTCACCAGTGCCCAGTACAGGGAGACAATTACTGCCAGTGGCTGCCACACTGGTGCTGATACAAGCCAGGATGCCATTGGCCTTCTTGGCTGCCTGGGCACAAGCGGCTCATGTTCTGCCATTAGTCAGCACCCCCAGGTGCTTTTCCCCTGAGAATCTTTCCAGCCATGCTTCCCCATGACAGGAGCATTGCATGGGGTTGTTGTGGCCCAAGTGCAGGACCCATACTGAATATATCAGAGTTGTGGAGTTTTACGGAATCTCTAATGAAGCACAGAGGAAGAGCAGTAGCCTTGGGAGCTGTTCCACAGCTAGAACAGAATGATCTTTAGCAGCAGAAACCACATGTCTGACCAAATATAGGTAGTCACAAGTAGAATTTCCTGATGCTGAATGAGATAATTTGAGCAGTAGTGCCAGCTGTCTTGTTTTCTTTCTTATTGAAAAGCAAACATGCCTCCACTGGACTTTGTGCCACTGATCACAACCGTTGGGGCCCCACAGTTTTACTAGTTATCAGTGCTATCTCACTGCCCATTTGTGTAGCTAGTACCTCATCAGTGTCTCTGTATATTCCTCCCAGGCAGCCTGTCCCTGTTTCTACTTCACATATGCTTCCTTTTTACATGTGAGCTTCGACAGGAGTCCTTTATTCATCCTGCCACCTTTGCTTAACTTCCTGCTCATCAGCATGTACTGTGCCCGAGCTTGGAGGAAGTGATTCGGTGACTATCAGCTAGCTCTGCTGAACCCCTCTTCTCTCCAGGGCTGTATCCCAAGGGAATCTTCCAAGCAGGTATCTAAAAAGGCCAGACTTGGTTCTCTTCAAGGCCAAGAGATGCTGCTGTTGTCTTCCTTATACTCTTAGTATCTTGAACTCCTCCTGGTCACTGTAGCCAAGGCTGCCGTCAACCTTGGCATTCCAGACAAAGTCTTCCTTGTTTGTACATTTGAGGTCCAGCAGAGTCTCACCTCCTGTTGGCTTCTTGAGCACCTGTGTCATGGAGTTGTCATCAAGAAGACACTCCAGAAAGGTTTGTCTTAAAACCCACAAAAGGTTATTTTCTGTTTAGCTTTAAATGACAGATAGGAAATAGTTCAAGATGTAACTAGCTGAACTGCTAAGTGAAAGTGACTGTAATTTGATTACACTTGCAGCGTGCCTTAGGGTCTTTAAGTAAAATTCAAGGACAAGCTTTAAATAAATCACAAAACCACTTGGAAACTTATGTCAGAAGCTCAGCCCATAATAAATGATTCAGCTTTGAGGCATATTGCAGGCACTTCCCCTCTTTATCTTTCTTCCTTCTCCATGGATGTTGGGGAGAAAAGAAAGGATGAGAAAATGTGCTGGAAAAGGATGAAGAAAAATGAGGAAGTGTGGATTCTAGAGAAAATGGAAATCCCTTTTTCACTGTGTAACAGAGACTAGCATACAACCTCAAGTCTAATGTGCAGGTCTGTGTTACACCTGCTGGGTTTTGTGGTAACTTTTGTGGTTTTGTGCTCAGACAGGATAGCACAACATTATTCTGTTACTGTCTGGCCTGATATTTATTACCAGGACAAGATGCACATTGTGAACAGGGCTCTGAATTTTCCTTTTACTCATTTCTTATTGCTGTACTGGTGTTGAGCAGGCTTACACTTAAATTTGGTGAGACCAGAATTAAGCCCTATCCTGGAAAACAAGATATTCTTTGGCAGATTGAATGCCTGTATTTCAGTGGTAGTTTTTTAGTCCCCACTGCCAATTGTTGCTTGGAAAAAATAGAATTTATATGTGTTTCTAAAAGCGGAGGACACATTGCAGCTTCTTCCTTTTTCTGTCGCTTTCTCAGCCTCCTTCCCTCTCCAAGTCAATGACCAGCATGTGGCTGTGGGTGGTGGTATCTGCTGCCTTGCTTTGTCATCAGTGACACAAACCCCACTTACACCAAGTCAGCCCTAGCCTTTGGATGATGTGGTCATCTTCACAACTTCACTGTGACTTGCTTGAAGCATCAGCTGGGAAGGAATCACTTGCATCACAGGGTGTCCTGCTATAAAAGCTGCTACCTCTGAACTTGAATCTCATGGTGTGGCCCTCATGTTGATTGATGTTGGTTCCGCATTTGGAGTGCTTCTGAGCAGTGCAGTACTGTGGACCTCTGCTTTCTGCGCTGTTGCCTTCTTTGCATAAGTTAAGGCAGCCCTTGAATCAAGAGGGTCAGCAAAAAATGGGTTGCAAAAAACTCAATTTCAGAATAATTACAGGAGGTGGATGAGCTTAAGGGTATAAAGGGCTTTGCCTGTGTTATACTTGTGTATATTTAATATACTGGCAGCTTGCTGTGGAAGAGGCATGCAGGTCCAAGTAAGGTAAAGGATATAGGTCCAAGAAAGAGGAACATCCACCCTGTACTTGCCACAGAGATGTGATATTGTTCCTTACTCCTTAAAATATTAGAGCAGTGGGAACTGATGGTGTTTTTTAAAGCTCTGACTTTTTTCTGGTGGCATTTATTATTTTTATATGAATGAAAAAAAACCCCAAAACCCCAACAAAGCCCCAGAACCAGCCCTTTGGAAGTACTGTCACTTTCTTTAAACCACAGTCCCAGGCTTCATTCATCTATTTCCTGTGTTGTACTTCCAGGCTGATGCTATGAGATCTAGTTACATTTTACTGAGTTAAAATATAATGTGTTAACTTGTGAATGTGTGTCAACTGATCAGTTAGGAAAGGAAAACTTATGTTATGTAACTGCTTGTTAATACAGAAGCTAAAACAAACCTGGAATAATTTGGCTGTTCATAGCCTGTACCGTGGATTCCGAATCATTGAGTCATTGTGCTCAATGATTTCTAAACCATGTATGACTTTGGAAATGTGGCTTGTGATGTAACATAGGGACCAACAATATGTGGCTTGTGATGTAACATAGGGACCAACAACTGTTCTTCCTAAGCAATGTTTATTTAACCTGTTGTGGTTTACCTCTGCTTCTGTGTTGCTCAGTATAAATTTTTACTTTAACAGGATCTCCAGACATGGGTGAATGGTGCTAGTGAAAATGGCTTTGTCCTTGTCTGTTTTGGAGCTGGAGTGAAATATCTGTCTGAAGATATAGCGAATAAGTTGGCACATGCTCTGGCAAGACTGCGTCAGAGAGTTATTTGGAGGTGAGTGCAATGGTAGAGGTACTTGCATACTTATTGCCTGTTGTGCCATCTTGGTCTTGAGTTATAGAAGTTGAAATGGAGATCGTCTGGGTGGCACAGGGAACCTGATGCTTTTGAAAGATACTCTGTGGAAATGTTGCAGTCCCCTGGTAATAGGAGCAATGACTTTGTGGCAGAATAAGGCTTAGGTTATGTTTCTGTGCTGAATTCCTATCCTAGAAGGACTGGGAACAGTGAAAAGAGAGTCTGAGGTTATAATGTTTGTGGCATACTGTCGTAATTTCTGATAAAGAAGCCATCCTAGGAAGCAAGAATGACAGCCTGCTGATTTAATCCTTAATTTTCTTTCTTCTTTCTGTTCTCTTTTCTCGCTTTTTTGGGACCCTTCTCTTTATCTGTAAACATAGACTTTCATAATTGCTCTTCTCACTTGTCTTTTTTTGTGAGAAATTAGAAGAAGAAAAATCTGCAGGGGTATAAAAATCAGTAATAAGCTTTCTCTGCTCTAAAAACATCTTGAGTGGAGTAGTCAACTTACTGTAAAAATTCAAGAACTGTTTAGTCAGCTCTGCTTCACATGGTGTGTTGCTCTGGAATGTAATTCAGAGGAATTCATATGAGCCATTGGTTTCCAAATAATAATTAGTGTCTTACAGTTTATGACTGCTGTCCTTGCTGCACTCAGAGTTGGATTAGCAGTTCATTTAGCAGCCTATCCCCTGCCATCTCTTAGGGATCATTTTCACTGCTGTGTGTAATTGAAATAGTGAATCCACTAATGAACAGGAAGATGGAAATTCTTCATGGCACAGAACCTTTGGTAGTTGTAATGAAGATCTCATCAGTTTTTCTTCAGGGTAGAGGCAAGGCTTTATGTTTGTTTTTAATGAAACCTGCAATGCTGCTTGGCTTGTAATTAGTTATTAATCCCAGTTGATCTTACTGTTTGGCTTTTGTTTTACCCTTCTAAATGATCTCCCTGAAATGTTTTTTCTGTAGGAAGTATCTACTTTTCTGTAATCAATAAATCAATTTTACTTGGAATAGCTAATGCAAGAGCAACAATTTCAGTTGAAGCCCTTCTTCACTAGTATTTCCTTACTGATTTTTTCATAATTTCTTTTTTGTTGGTTTGTTCTGATTTTATCTGCAAAATGTTACCTTCTGAATAGCTTTTTGGATAAGGGAACTCACCTGCTGATTCTTTCCATCGTTATTTGTGGTATGGGAAGATGTTGGTGTGATGAGCTGTATGACATTGTCTTTGGGAGGGCTGAGCAAGTGGCTTAAAGTCAAGTGGGAATCTGAGATCCATAATTAAATCCTAAATATGAAATTATAAGTCCAACTTTGTTTTTTGTTTTTGTTGTTGATGTTCTTCAGACCTGTGTGCTGTGTTGGACACAGGTGGTTTTTGTGCTAGACTTTTCTGAAAATGAGAAAGCTGGTAGTATTGCTTGGCAGTCTTATGTTAGAATGTCAAATCAAGGAAATCTTTGTAGTTCTTTCTACATTTCTGATGATGGAATACTAGTTAGAGCCCAAAACAGTAACATAGTTTATTTTATGTAACTGAGCCTAAATAACAGGCTTTTTTCAACATACAGATTGTACAAGCCAGTTGTAAAGACCTAGGCTTGCTTAACTGGGAATATGCAGGTGTATCTTTATGAAACTACAGTTCTAAAGCTCTCTAATAACCAGAGTATTTTTAAGTTGTTTAATGGAGCTGTCACAAAACAGCTTTATCTTCTAGTACTCAGTGGTAGTTTTTTCTTTCTTTTCTGTTTAGAATATATTTAACTTTCTGTATTAATTGTACATAAGATTAATATGTAATTCAGTTTGCACTTTGAGCCCATATTTTATGAGCTAAACTTTTCCAGCAACTTCAGGTGAGCAGGATGTTGCCACTGGGTTTCAGGCAGTTGAGCAAGTAAGAAAAACGCACTTTTCTCATAGCTTAAGCCCAAACTTTTCATTCCAAACTTGTAAGATGAGATATCAGCCTTTCCTTTCCTGGTGTTAGTAACTCCTTTTAAAATAAGACTGTGTCAGTTATCAGAAGCTACAGGAAACTGGTCAGTTGTGTTAATGGTAGGGATTATTATTTGTGCGCTGATGAGATGTTCTGAGCTACTACCAGCTACAGTTTTTAGTAAAGCTTGAAACCACAGAGAGGTTATAAAACCTACTGGTGGTTGCAGTAGTGAAAGTTTTATATGCTTTGAGAAAGAACTACATTATCATTATGTTAATAGAAAACATTGCATTTCATGCCACAGTGCAAGGAAACTGAAGGATGAAAACATAAAGTTGGAAGTTATTAGCTATTTACAGCATTTTGTTTGAGCCTATTTTGTTTTCTTGTAATAGTGAGTAAAGAGTATCCCCATGTAAGTCTGCTTAGGGCTCATGGATCGTTTGGTTTAATTCTCTGGTTTATTGCTTTTGGAGGTTTTTAACTCAGCTTCCATTTGATTTATTGTTTTAGGTTTTCAGGAAACACACCAAGGAATTTAGGCAACAATACGAAGCTTATAGAATGGTTACCACAAAACGATCTCCTTGGTGGGTATCTATTTTGATCATATGTTGCTTATTCTCGCTCCCTTTCAGATTGCTTTTCCAACTATATTCTACTGAATATTGGCTGTATATATACACATTTATTTATTTTTCTCCAAAGAAAGCTCTAATAGAACTTTGGCATGTATTGCAAGCTGATAATAACCTTTCTGTTTAACTAACCTGAGGTACTCCAGGTTCTTAGGTGCAGAGATAAAATTTTATATTCTTCCATCTTTTGGTAAAGACTGTATTAAGAGTCTATGAATTTTATTTTCCTTCCTTCCCTGTTAGAGGCTAGTTGAACACACTGCAGATCTGATCTGAGGAGCCAGAGAATATTTATGGCTGTCTCTGGGATACCTGGATGTTTGTGTGTTCACAAACCAGCTCCAGCGCTACAATGAGTGCTGTTGGATGTGTTAAGCATGCATATGCATCCTTGTGGGTGCATGTCAGCTGGAGTATTTGTCATCATGTAGTTATTAGGCAAATGACTTTTAGAGCAGGTAGATTTGTTTTGGTTACTGAATTGTTCTGAGGCAGTCTCATTTTTCCATTACATAAGGTTTTATAATTATTGTCAGATCTTGCTAGCCTGAAGTAAAGCATGTGAAGCTTTAGAGAATGTAACATCAGTTTTCCTGTTATTAAATGGCATGTATTTCATATGAATAATGAGGAAGAATGCTCTCACCCTGCCTTATTTGTACTGTTACACTGGTTGTAGTCACCACCTGCAGCTACTCAGGAGTAAACAATGTAAATTAATTACCCCACTGATAATTTTACACAAGTCGTGTACGTGAGAACTTTCTTTGCATTGGCCATTTTCTTTCTCTTGGCGCCTAAAGGAAATCACCTAATGCACGTGATAGGTCAGTGGAGTGGGTTTAAGGAGAAGAACTTTAGAACAAGTTGCGTTCATTTTTTCCTTCCTCAATTGCAGCCGTAGAAACTTGGTGACAAATGTGTCATACACAGTTGCTTCAATAACTTTAAGGAGATGTAAATCTTTTTTTTAATCTTCATGCCTTTTCTGTTTTCAGGTCACTCTAACATTAAAGCTTTTCTTAGTCATGGAGGTTTGAACAGCATTTTTGAAACCATGTACCATGGGGTTCCGGTGGTGGGGATCCCACTTTTTGGAGACCATTATGATACTATGACTCGTGTGCAGGCCAAAGGCATGGGAATATTGTTGAACTGGAAGACTGTCACTGAGAATGAATTGTATGAAGCTCTAGTAAAAGTTATTAATGATCCCAGGTATGGAATGAGTGCTTGATTTCATGCTTTTGCTATTGGTATGGGCCAAATATGCATGTACAGAGCCTTTGTGCAAGGGGAAAAAAAATGCATGTTGAGATCTACTTGTTTGTATAGTGGGAGCGAGTCTTTGGATGATTGTGCCACTTCACAATTTCACTCACTTGATCAGGTTTCTGTGTAGGTACTAACCTTATTGTTCAGTGTACCAAAACCCAATTGTCTCATTTGCTCTTTGTGCAGTTGCCCTGTTAAGGCCAGAAAGGTTACAGAAACAAACCTATCCTGCTTTATTCCTTGTTGCAGCCTAAAGTTTCTCCACATCTAGCAGTCTGTTGTGCTGCTTATGGGACCTGGAGCAAAATAGACTTACACAATTGTAGGGTGGCATGTTTGCAAAGTAACTAAAAATACGGAGGTATCCAGAAAGAGTGACTCCTCCAAGTCCCATTTAAAAAAGTATTTCCTGTTCTGGCCAGTAATACCTCTCTTAAGGTCAAGAAGGTCATTTGTTGCAATGACTGTATTCTAATAAATTATTATGACTATGAGAAGTGCAGTCTGTTTGGTGTAAAATTGTTTTTGTTACTCAGGTGGAATAAGTGAAAGCCCATGAGCTGCCTTTCATAACTCCTTCTAATTCCACCCAACAATTTTGCTCAGGGATATTAAAGTGTAAGAAGAGTAATTTCAAGTTTTTTCCAAACTGCTCTGTTTTAAGCAGCTGTGATATTCAGACCATCTCCAGATTAAAAATAATGACCTCTTCACTGGCAGTTTATTGTGTTTAGCTAGCCGTAGATTTGGAGTATGGTGCTGACAATGCCTCTTGCTTTCATGGAAGCAAAGTCTTGGAAGTGATGTTTGCCTTGGGAAAAGAGAAACGTATAAGGAGCAAGCAGCAAAACCGCAGCAAGAGGGAATGTCGTTGAAGAGATGTCGGTAACAGCAGTTGCATCACCTTTCCCTTGTGCAATTACCCTTGGTTTAAAGGCAAATCCTGCATAAATAACCTGTCCACCCTGCAGCTGCAGTGAGGGAAAAAAGAAGGAATTTGATGTGATCAGCTGCTGTGTCAGCCCATTTAGAAGAACAAGCAGTTTTAGGCTGAGCTCTAGCCCCAAGTGGAAGTAGTCTGTTGCAGTCAAAACCAAGTTTCTTGCTTTGTGCTGCATTTCTGTAGTAATTCAGTTGCACAATAACATAAATGAGTTGTGTATTAGGCAGGGTATGTTGCCAATTTACAGTGGGAATGACATATGTGTCTCACTTGATAGGATTCATTTTGGATTAGATAAGAGTTCTCTCTGGCAGCAGGTCAGCTTGGCTCTTCATTGCTTTGCTGGAGGGTGGATTTCTGCCTTTCATCAGACATGGGTCTGCTTTTCTAGTCTTCCTTCATCAAGCTGCAAGGACTGATTTAAAGACAGTTTATCTGCTGTTTCTAGCCCTCTATATGCTGGTGGTTGTGAGAATCCCGTGGTAATGTGCTGTTTGATCTGAAGAGGCTTTAAGTATCTTCAAGTGTTCCCAGGCTTGCTTTGCTCGATGTACTGACAATGATTTTCCCTTTCTTCCCTTGTCTGTCTTTTACTTCCCCACAGCTACCGACAGCAGGCCCAGAAGCTGTCTGAGATTCACAAAGACCAACCTGGTCATCCTGTTAACCGGACTGTATACTGGATTAATTACATTCTCCGTCACAACGGAGCCCAGCATCTACGTGCCGCTGTTTACAGCATCTCTTTCTATCAGTATTTCTTACTGGATATTGCCTTTGTTGTACTAGTGAGTGCTGCCTTACTTTATTGCATTTTGGCCAAGATAACAAAATTTGTCTGCAAACAAAGCAAACATCTTTGGTCAAATGGTGAACATAGCGCTGTTAATGGACATTACCAAAACGGGATACCAAATGGCAAGTATAGAAGAAATGGCCACATTAGGCATGAAAAAAAGGTGAAATGAGCCAACTGCCCATGTCAAGTAGTAATAAATCAGATCAGTAATCAAATTTTATCGCTCTAACTTAGTCTAATAACTACTTAAAACCTCAGTAAGCAGTTCTAACACTCCCCTTCAGTATGTAATACTATGTGACAAAATTCAATAGAACTAAGAAAAGGCTTTAAAAAGAACAACAAAGGCAAGCACAACTTAAAATGGAAAATACTTTATTCTGAATGCTGATGCAGAGAAGTTATTTTGGCACTGAAGTTTTTAGAAGCCTTAATTGTCTAAAGTTATACAATGACCATATTTATGAATTTTCAGTTTTTAAAAGCTAAATGTTTGTGTCCAAAATGAGGAGAGGTTTCTTTTTATTTGTAGAGGTGTTCCGTTTATTTTTTTATTATTCTAAGATATCCATCTTTTAGTTGAGAGTACTTTAGTGCTAGTTCTGTGTTTCCTTTGTTGAAGGTTCAACATGTTGTGTAAGAATGCTGTTTAAAAAAAAACATTTTTTCCCAGTCTTTGTGCAAGAAATAGCAAGTTCTGGACTGAAAACAAGCCACTAAAAAAAAACCAAGCCAAGCAACCAAAAAACCAACAACCTTAAAATGAGCACCGAAGAAAAATGGCAAAAATAGGTACTCTTTTTACTGATAAGCTGCATGACTCTTCTGCTCACTACTAGTACTTTGGAGAAAAGGGTCTTGAGGGAGTCTACAATATGTCCTAATTTTAAATTTATAAAAAAATTTATTTGTTGCCTTTCTCTGCATATATAATTTATGCCATGAAAATATTAGGGAGTTTTGTTTCAGTTTAAAATATGGCAGTGTGGGAAGTAGATTTGCATAATTAAGACAAATAAATGAAACAGCAACAACAACAAAAAGAAAACTAGCCCTGTGCTTAATGCAGATGGTTTTGTAATGGCCCAGAGCTGTGAAGAATCAAACCGCTACTTGGGGTTTGCTTAAAAAACCAACAAACATCCCCCCACCCCGGAGCTGAATGTCTCTTGTTAATTCTCATTATTATTAAGTTCTTTC
This sequence comes from Psittacus erithacus, assembly GCA_009867235.2. Classification (NCBI taxonomy): domain Eukaryota; kingdom Metazoa; phylum Chordata; class Aves; order Psittaciformes; family Psittacidae; genus Psittacus; species Psittacus erithacus. The sequence goes on from WYDI02028563.1 coordinate 91,834, forward strand.
TAAATCACAGTGTTGTAGATGTTCTCTTTCAATGGTTGTATCTGGAAAAATATTACCTTCTATTAGTCTGGGCCACACAATCCATGTTTCACATAGTTGCCAATCCACATTCTTTGATGTGGGGCTGCTTGCTGGGTGGCTGACTAGCCTGCCTCCTTGCCTTCCTTCCGAGGGCTGGTGTGACATGTGGGGTGAAGCCTGGCGCCCCAGAACAAGGTTTGCAGAAGTGGTAATCTCTCCCTTCCCCTGCAACAATCTCTTTCAACCACTGTTGCCGACACGGGATGCTGGTGGTGGTGAGCACCAAGGGTGGGGATGCAGGGCACTGGGCGTAAAATCATCACTGCCCTGCTGTACCAAAGTTGGCAACTATGAGCTTATTTCCATGTCATTCTGTTTACTTGGAATTTGCACTACACATGTTGTGAGTGTATGCTTTATTTATTTGTAGTTTGAAATCCCTTGCCTGAAGGAGAAAGGAAAGAAACCCATCTATCTAGTGTTGTTCACTAACATGGAAAGAGTTGTGATGATAACAGGATGCTGAGATCATCTTCATACACAGTGATGCAGTATTTCACTATCATTCTATCAGGAGCCTCTATCCTATAGCAATAAATAACAGTACAGATATGTTTCTTATATACAGTACAGCTACTTGTACTGCTTTCTGAATACTTGAAGAAAATGATATTATAAATAAGCCTATTAGCTGTACCTTTTTACAATCTTGAAGTCTGTGGCAACTAAAGAAGCACACAGAGGCGATGAATGGTGGGATGGTAATAAGACTTAGAGTGTATGAATGACTTGGTTTAAATGTTTTGGTTTTTTTTGGCATTGAAGAAGGTAAAAAAGCACTGACCGGATGATTAAGCATAATTTAATCTCCACTGTGATAAAATTTAAGCAATAAACATGGATTTAATACAGAAATTCTGTTGTTGGAAGTATATTTTTGTTCAAATGAATGCTGTTTATTTTCAGGTGCCCAGTGTGTGTGAATGTATGTGAATGTGGATACTTACTAGGATATACAGATTCTTTCTTCTCCATATATACCGTGATGCACAATACATACTTGAAGCACAAATGACTGTATTTTGTGAATGGAGATCTGTTTCCCCTATCAGTTGAATCAATTGAAAGGTGGAATGCTTAACCTGAGTTCCTTCTTATGTCACTTTAAATATTCGGAAGTTTACGTGAACGTTCCTGGTAAAGTGTGTTTTATCTCTTATGTGTTAATTTGTACCTGCTTCTCTGAAAGCAAAACTTAAAAAGACTTTTCACAGTGATATTAGATGGGATGATTGATTTCTCAATAGTCTCTGAAGATATAAACATGCTGCAATTCAGCTGCAAAAAGAGGAAGTTGCTGTTATTTAATTGTATTACCAAACTTCCAGATGGGTCTGATCCACTAAATCTATAGAAATGCCTGTTGTGTTCGAAGTTTCTTTCTTGTGAGTTCAGATATGATCCGAAAATGTAGCTACTTTTCATTTTAGCCCCCTGCAGTAATAAAGAAATGTGTATTAGACAAAGTGGGTGGATAATGGTGTGTGGTGGGGAACATTCCCACAAAACGCATCTGACAGGAGGAGAGTACAACTGGTACAAAATTAGTCACTTCTTAGGTGTTCCTGGGCAGGTGTGCACAACTCCCTGGGCAGCACAGCCCAGCTGTGGAAACTGCAGCCCTCACGCAGCTTTCTGAATGGGCTTCACCACTCTCCCAACTATAAAAGGGAAGGTAATGGGAGCAACTTTGATCAAATGCTCTCTGTGCAAAATTAGGAGACAGAAAATACCCACAGGAGAAAACAAGTGCCACTTGCATAAAGATTTTCAGGGAGTTGAGACAGCTGGGCACTTGCCATAGGTTTTGGTGTTCTGATTTCCTTTGAATAGCTCAATAATTCAAGAAGAAAGCAGTTTTAATTATCACCTATGGAAATAAGTTCTGGAAATGGTTATAAAGAGTTCAGAGTTTAAGGAAGTCAGCAAATGTGCTGGCAGGTGTTTTTTTTTTATTCCCCAGATCACTTGCAAAATCAGATTTTTAAACTCAGATTTTTAAAATTAGATTTTTAATACTATTCTGTGTTAATCTTTTTGATGTTCTTGAAAGATGCCACTTTTCATCAAGCTGATTATGTTTTGATTTTATTCTGGGGCATGGAAAATATGTGGTGTTTTCTGCAGTTCTGTACACCTATAGCGAAGAGACACAAAATAGTGTATGCATGCGACATTTACCAAAATTTTAGCTGTGATTTGTGTGGGCACCTGTAAGTGGGTTTACTTGTCTGTGAAATCTCATACATGGGCACATCTGTACTGATAACAAACAGCAGAAGGCATTTGACTCCTTCTGAAGCTCAGCCATTCTTTCAGGTTCAGTTATGTAAATATGAGAGAAAAGTCTCTGAAGTCATGTTGCTACTCTTTATATTAAAAGTGTAGATGTTACTAAATGTTTAGGGTGCATACAGAACAAAGGTGAAAGTTAATTCTATGCAGTTTGGTTTTGAACAACAGTGTAGAGTTGGGGTTTTTTTAACAGTTCACAAGCAGGATACGAATTAGGATAATCTTGAGGGGAAACTGTAGAAGCCTTCTGTGAATTGTTTTATTCCAGAGCTCTGAAGAAAACCAAATAATGACTTTTTGTTTGTTTTTGTTTCAGTCCAGTAGCACTGGTGGGAGAGAGTAAGCCATATTCAGGAAGACGATAACTCCTTCCATTCATTTGGATAATTATAGCATTTTCCTTAGTAAATGCAGAAGAAAATCACAAATCAATGAAACTCACCCCCCTAATGCCCTCCCCCGGGTATGTTTCAGTACATATTCCAAATTTGCACTGTGGATAACAATAGGGAAACTTCCCTCTTTGCCATAGCAAGCAATTCAAGACAAAGAATCTGGCAGTGATTGGTGTTGGTGTTCAGCCAGCACTGAAATCAGCCAGATTGCTGAAGGATTGTTGAAAAGGCATATTTAAAAATACATGTGTAACTTCAGACTGCATATTGAATCATGTTACCAAGTCTGAGGTTTAACTCACCTGTTTGTTCAATACTGTTTATTATGCATTGAGCAGAGAAGATGGTCTTAAACTGAATTAATCTGCCAAGACAGCCTTCTGCCATTGTTTGGTAAGTGCTGCAGACCAGTTGAGGCTTATTTATCCTAATGAAATGCATACCTTTCAGTAATTTTTGCAAGGGTGTGAGTGTGTTTGCTTTTTTAAAGAAAATGCAAGGAAGGCTAAATTGTATTTCATTAGAAAATAACAAAAATCGGAGCATGTCGGTCTTCTCAGTTACTTAAAATTGGTTACAAAAGACTGTATTTACATATGTTGAGGAGATGGAGTCTTGAAAAATAGACTGGGATATTTCAAAGTATTTGCTAGAAGTTACTCTTGCCTTCACATGTTCCTTGTGGCTAAGAGGATACATTAGGTTTATAGTATTTAGGTATTACATAGGAATTAGGAAAATGAAGAGATGGGGACTACCAAAACTTCCTTGGAAAGTCATTGTGAGACAGCTCAGGAATTGCTCTGTTACAGGAAAGTGTTGTACACTTCAGCATGAATTGGGGAGATACAGATTGAAGGATCTCTTGATTAAAGTGTGCTAAATTGGTGTTTGAACCACAAACAGCAGTCTTCAATGAGATCAGAAGTGCTGTCATGGAAGTACCAGTCTATGAAAATACAGACAAAAGCATCAGTTTACAAACAGAGCATAACTGTGCTGCATGGGGCATTAGTTGGCTTTTTAATGCTAGTATGATTATATGTCAATGAAATAATTGCATGTCTAGGTGTTTAGAACTGAGGCTGGTGAGGAGTGCTAAAGCAAGCAACACAGACTAACTTTCTGCAGTTGAGCGTGAAGATTGTTGGCAGTCAAACAGTGTAATGAACATCTGGTGGTATTTTCAAGGGTGATGTTTGTCACAAGTCTACCCGGGTGCTCAGGGCTGCCTTCTTTGTAATACTCCATTTATAATGATGTAGTCAACTCATCATAAAATGAGTGTTTATGTAGCATCTTCATCTCACTAACAGTTGTCTGATTCATAGAATCACAGAATGGTTTGTGTTGGAAAGGACCCTAAGATCATTCAGTTCCAACCCCCTGCCATGGGCAGGGATGCCTTACACTAGACCATGTCTCCCAAGGCTCTGTCCAACCTGTCCTTGAACACTGCCAGGGATGAAGCATTAACCACTTCTCTGGGCAATCTGTTCCAGTGCCTCGCCACCCTCACTGTAAAGAACTTCTTCCTTGTATCTAACCTGAACTTCCCCTGTTTCAGTTTAAACACGTTACCCCTTGTCCTATCACTGCAGTCCCTGATGAAGAACCTCTTTCTGGCATCCTTGTAGGACCCTTTCAGATTTTTCACTGAGTATGTCCTGTTGTCTCTTGAGCCTGCTGCTGAATCCCCACTTTAATTTTTTATGATTAACCTCAAACTTTGCATTGGGTGTATCTCATTTATATAGGATATGCTCAACATTCAAGCAGGCCAAAGTGCTGAATAACTGGTTAGTCCTTGTTCCAGTACTACTCCATCTCACCATATTGCAAAAATAACCTAAAAACCCCCTCTTTCCAAAGTTCTTCCTTCTTCAGGGCATTTCTCTAGAGAAATTTTGAGACCTTTCATAACAATACTTGATAGAGAAGAAATAATTTGGATGCTGGTCTATAAGAAGGCTTTTACATAAGGATACTCACAGCAGTCAACATATGCAGATGCTTGATCATCTAGTTTGGTAAGCCTAGATTCTCTTGCAGTTATCCTTGAAAGTGACCGAAACACTTTTAAATGCCAGGATATTTATACAGGCAAACCCTTGGGAGTGAATGCCCCTGCTCAACAATGTCCCTGCTCAACTACAAACTGGAGTTGTAGTTGCAGGCATGGGATTCCTCTTGTCTTTCTTCTTGTTTCTTTTCTGCATGGGAAGAGAGAACTTTTCCAATAAATTACAAATCAAAATAAATCTGCATATAGACATTTTTATTCCAGACTAAGAGACCAGAAACATCTCAGAATTAGTACATCTCTGTACCAATAGTGACAACACAGGAGATGGAGAGGGAGTTGCTTTGGTGTGCACCCATTTGTCTTGATTTACTTGTGATTGATTACTGCAGGACAAACCAGATTTTACTAGAGTTTTATATAATTCATTATCTGAGTTCCATGGAAATAAACATTTTCCTGCATTCCTGCATATTTAAGAATCACCGAGGACAAACTAACAGAGGTTTAATTTGTTATCTATGTTTCTAGTCTCTGTTATGAAAAAATAATCTTGCCACATCATATAAAACTGGGAGGTTGCTTACAAGGACTGTAGAATAATGTGGGTAAACACATGGGTATAAGCAGTTTCCTCCTTTATAGAGAAATCTTTCACCATGGAAAGCAAATTGGTAGAGCTGAGATTAGGAAACCATGGAGGAGTGGGTGTTTGTCCCACTTTGCCTGACACAGTGTTGCACCCACTTGGCTGTGCAGTGTTATAATTAACTTGGGAGAAATATAAGCAGAGTTTTGTATGTTTATCTGTGCTGGCGTTCTAAGAACATGGAGAATTGCACCAGTTTTTCAAAACCAGAAGGGGCATAGGTGAAGTAGGAGAGAGGATGCTTTGAGTAAGTGGCTGTTTGATATGCACTGCGAGCAGTCAGTATAAAAATGCTCAGCATCCTCTGGGATGTCTTGATGCATGTATCAGCCCACTGCTTAGGGATAAACCAGCACAAGTAGATTGATGAGAAGTTCTCTGATTCCTTAGGCTTTGGCCACTCTCAACAGATAAAATGGACAAAAGATAGTTCCACAAATGGACAAAGAGAGGAAAGGAAACTGTTTGGCCTGAGGAAAAACAAAAGGAAGAAAAAGATACGTTGTACCAGTATGAGGCTGGAGTAACCACTCCCTCAACTGGAGTGGTTACTGGAATCTCATAAACCTGACGTAATGAAAGAATCTAAAATAATAGTGCATGAAAGCAAAACAGAATTCATCCATGTGCCTTTCTCAATGAAAAAGGAACTCAGAAGAAAATCAGAGACAAGCACATTTTAAGCTGATTCATGAAAATAAAAAACACTATTGCATAATATGCAATTAATATAAGTTGTTGCCAGGAGTCCACCTCTGGAGCCCTCAGCACATGGATGACATGGAGCTTCTGGAGCGAGTTCAGGGGAGGCCACGGAGATGCTGCAAGGGCTGGAGCACCTCTGCTCTGGAGATAGGCTGAGAGAGCTGGGCTTGTTCAGCCTGGAAAAGAGAAGGCTGTCTGTGGAGACGTTAAAGCAGCTCCCAGTGCCTAAAGAGGCTACAAGAAACCTGGAGAGGGGCTTTTGACAAAGGCCTGCAGTGACAGGACAAATTTAATTGAAATTTTTTTATGCTGAGAGTGGTGAGGCACTGGCACAGGTTGTGCAGAGAGGTGGTAGATGCCCCATCCCTGGAAACATTCAAGAGTCAGGTTGATTTGGGCTCTGAGCAACGTGGTCCCGTGGAAGGTGTTCCTGCCCATGGCAGTGCAGTTGGACTAGGTGACCTTCAAAGGGCCCTTCCAACCCTAACCATTCTATGATTTAATACAAGGCTTCAGCAAGAATCATGAATCATAGAATGGTTTGGGTTGGAAGGGGGAATCCGTTTGGTTTGGATGCCTGAATGTTGCAAGTACATGATGAATCTGCAAGATTATATTCTGTCTCCAGGTTAAAAGGTTGCGGGCCTTCCTAGCTCCTCAAAACATGAGAAAAGAAATAGCTAACCAGAACTGTGAAGCAAGTTCCCCTTTTGTTGCATCAAAACTTTGTCCTTTTCCTTGCTATCTTCTTTGTCCTTTTCCTTGGTATCTTCTCCCTCTTTCCTTGGTATTGCTTGATTGGAAACAGATTGCTAAGCTTGGTTTTTAAGTTTCAGTTACAGGCTGAATCTGTAGTGGTATTGAGCTTTAAAGATCATTAATCAGAATTTTCATGGCAAGTTTGGACTAAATATTAAACCCCCATAAAGGGAGGAAAGAGGTGCTAGATCTCCACTTTGGATGCTTCTGTAGTATTTTTTTCTTGGCATTTGTACTTCTCATAGGGTGGCTAAACTTACATGATAGTTTTCAAAGTTCATTGTGAAAAGATGCACTGAATTCCTTTGGCAGCTTCATAGGAAGAAAATGTTCTCATTCTAAATGTAGACACCTTAGTTTCAAGAAGCAATCAAGCAGTATATATGTGATAATCTCAGGTACAGGCTTTAAATAAATTCCCTTCTTCTAACTTCTGTGAGGTTTAGAGGAAGGAAAATATTTTTCAGCTCCAGGAGACAACCGCTCCTGGAGCTGAAAAATTCTTCATAAGGACAACAAATACATATATATTAGAAATTAAGCTCTATAAGGAATTAAAGTGTTTGCCTATATTCATAAGAGGATCTTCTCTGTTGTACCCACTTTTCCAGTCTTAACTTTATGTGTCTCTGTCTGCAGGAACCTTTGTCACTAGAGCTTTAGTGTGTATAGTTTTTGTGCATATCAAGTGTTGATTTGCTACTTTGCTGAAGGTCCGTGGTATCTACCAGTCCTCCTGGTACTGTTTTCATTATGCCAGAAGCTATACCAATAACTCCTCCCAATTCTGTTCGTTTGCAAAGCTTAGGTATCTCCTGTGTATCCCTTCTGTCCTGGCTGGACTCTGCTGGCTTTTGGATAGAGAGGGGTTGTCATCCCAGGGAATGCTTCCAAGCTCAGATGTAAGACTGTAAGTTGGGTTGTTTGATTTCACTGCAGATGCTGCTTTACAACCATGCAAGCCTCCTGGTGAAAGAAATGTTTATTTTCTTTTTCCTTACTGTTGGTTTTGGCTCTACAACTTCTGTCTAATGAACCAGAAGAAGGTGCAATATTGGTTTTTTTTGGTGACCCTGAAAAAGTATGCATGAATTAAAAATCTGCATTACTTTCCTGCAAAAAGGAAATCAAATGTTAGGAGATTTATTTTTTTTTTTTAGATGAAATCATATGGACTTTGTAGTGTGACTGGTTGCAGGATACAACAAAGGCAACCATTTTTTTTACTGGATCTTAGTTAGGTGCAAGAGCTTTTTGTGTTCTCTTTTAAGGACTCCTTGCTGCTGGCCACTCATTCTGCCATCAACCGCAGCTCACTGCCTCCTCATTTGTGAGGAAGAGCATCTTAAGCAAATAACACAAAGCATTCCAGCCTATCCATGAGACCACTGATAGGATTGCCCTGGACAGTTTTTAACTGCATGAAGAAATAAAGCTTTCAGTGAAGAAGATTAAAGTAACAACATGGGTAAGACAACTTTCTTTGAGTCATAAACAAATTGTCATCCTTGATCAGATTGTATAAAAGCAACTTCCTTTAGGACAGGTAATTCCTAGACCTGTGACCAAGTTCCTTGCCACTAGCTTCTTTCATCATTACCGAACCCTCAGGAAATAGCCCATTCTTGACTGCCATCATCCTGAGAAAACGTGGTGAGTCTCTGTGCAGATGAGAGACGGGTACTCTTCCTTCTCCACCACATGCTGGGGTCCTTTGGATGTGGAAGGGGCACAGGCAGCTCCTGCCAGCAGCCCTTGGGATGCCCTGCCCTCCAGCCAGTATCTCTCAGATCACACCAGAGGTAGGGCGATGCCTCCTGCTTTTGCGGGTGCATGCTGACAGAGCTGACAGCCTGCAGGTGTGACCTCTGACTCCAGGGCAAGAAGCAGCTGTTTAGCCATAGCTGGTGCTGCTTTCCTGCTTGCCTTTCATCATCATGCCCAGCCAGGCCAGAATGGCCATACATCAACATTTTACCAGTGAGTAGGTCAAATGAGCACTTGTTTTTCTCTGTTTTCACTGTTTATCAGTGTTCTTCCTGGTTTCTTCCATCATTGTGTTATGAGGGAAAGGGGAAGAACAGACAGCCCAGGTCTGTTCTGTGCTGGTAACATCAACAACAGCTGCTAGAGGGAGATGGTCTAGCCCTACCATGCTGGGCTTGGCCAGCAGCCTCTCCTCGGAAATAGTGCTCTTTCATCAGCGTGAAGACCAAAGGCACCTTGTGGGAAATGGACTCAGGGGTTGTAATCCAGGAAGAAGGATGATCCACCGAGATCCTGCCTGTAGTTTACCCTCTCCACCTTTGCCCATCAGGAAACTTATTTGGGTGGATGTAGCCTATATAACTTGCTCTTCTGGAAGCTACTCTGAAGGGGCTTTGGGGCTGGGACAGAGGAGTGGCGGTAGCAAGAAGCAGCTGAGGCTCCTGAGCAAGCATGTCCTCTCAGGACTAAGACTCTCAGGAGTAAGACGAAGGCACAGGCTGACTGCTGGATCTTCTGGAGGAAAACCTGTCTCTCTCTTTTGGGTCTAGACTGAATTCTACCAGATGCGTTCTTACAGACAGCTCCTGGGCAGTCCTGCTTTCCTGGGTGTGGGAGGAAAGGACTGTGCTGTTGGGAAAGTTTGACACTTTCAGTTGTGTGATATAAGCCAACGCATGTCCAGCTGTGTGGCTTCCCATGTGGAGGGCACACCTTGATGCATTCAAGATGTTGCCGCTGCTTTAAGAGAAAATTTTTGAGGGGTGGGGGAAGAAGAGCAAGCAATGTGGAAGCAAGCAAGCTCCTTTCTCTGATTTTTCGTCATACGGCGTGAGGAGCATGTTTCTGAAAGCTCACAGTAGTTCCAGTCTAGGGCTGTCTCACCACTGCACTGCCTTTCTACTCTGCTTCCTACTTCCCTATGCCCTTGAACCCTTTTTCAGGTCTTTTTCTTCCTCAAAAAACGCACGCTGTGGCCCTCGTGTGGCCAGGCTATTTCAGCAATGTGCAGATTTTCCTATTTGCTCCAGGACAGAAGGGACTATTTCCACCACACGCTGGTTGACCTTGGGTAATGTTATGTTCTGTGTAGGAGGTCCTCATGGATCCTCTTATGTCTTCCCCATGCTCATCCATATCACTCCCTTGTGCTCTTGGCTGTGATAAAATATTGCCACAGATGTTCCTGGCTGCCATTTTTTGAACGATTTAGTGAGTTTTTGACCTGTACCATTCTGTGCAACATTTATATATTTTTTTAATATGTACCTGCAACTTAGAAGCTTGCTGTCCCTCCTCTGTTAAAATGTGATCTTTCTTTCTGTGCAGTGGGACTTTTTGGGGATTACCAGTTTACTTATTTCTTTATGTTACAAAGAAATATGCTAACAATATGACTGTGTTGCTCCATCTTTCCCCCAGTGTCATTAACAGCTGGGTCTCTTGTTGAGGGTGATGCAGGAGAAGGCATTTGCCTTCTCTGCCATTCCCTCTGCCATGTGGGAGCCCTCAAGGATGGAGTGCTGGGATGGCTGTGCTGCAGATTCCTGCTGGGAGAAAACACTCCTTTTCTTATACCAATGGCTGGGAATTTTGGCAAAATCCCAGTATAGGTGTAGGGAATAAAGGAATAAAGGAGCTGTGAGTATGAGCATGACTGGAGGCTGCCCAGATGTTAGGTCAAGTTAAAAGGAATATACTGTTGTTCAGTGTGAAGGGCTTCAGGAGAGTACCTACTTAAGCAACATATAATTTCTGACACTCTTTTTAAGAGAAATTTCCTAAGCCTTTAGCTCTCTGACTGTGAACTATTAGTTTTAACTATATTCTAGGCCAGCTTGCCTGAATCACCATGATCTTTGTGAAGTGAAGGCAAAGCTGTAGGTCCACCTTCAGCATCCACGGGCAATCTGGATTTCAAGAGATAGGTCTTTAAGTCTCCCATATCTGCATGGTTCAGAAATTTCTATGTACAGAACAATTAATTCTCAGGCTGGGAGATCTGCAAGAACACTGTGTCCAGTCCCTGACAAATACAGGGTCACAAACAGGTGTGTTGTGTGAGAGAGATTATTATCCATTTCAAGATACCAGTCATTCAGAACGAAACAGTATAGTTCTTATTCACGGTGTTTTTGGTGTGTCAGCTCTATTCAGTTCAGATGAGCTGAATACCAACATTCCTACAAATACTGAAGCACTGCTGCCCTCTCCTCATTGCCTTTATTTGTATTGTCTTCCTCATGCTCAGGCTGGCCCTGTAAGAAATCTGGAGCCGCAACAACTTCCCACAGAAGTCCCTGCTCAACAGGAGTTCGTCTCCACCTCCCCAGCACCAATGCCATGAAATGCCGATGTGGGAAGAAAGCACGCAGAGAAGTTATACACGTGGGAAAGGGGGAAAAGGGCCTTTGTCTGTTAGATCGTGAAATGAGGTGTGGGATACTGAGTATGCCTGTTGTGCTGCTTGGGTTTTGTGGTTAGATTGCTACAGCGTATGCTTGGCAAACATAAGGCCAGGTCAGTAGCCAAGGAAGGCTTGGTAAATATCCAGCTCCCCGAGAAGGGCTGTTAACAGAGATGCACAAGATAAAATCTTCAGATTTGCTGGAACTACAGGAGGAAGGAGCCATGAGGAAACAAGCCCTGAAATCCTCAGCAAACAGAGGTGGAGGGGGCCGTGTGGTCCAAGGGTGATGGCTGGGGAGTATTTGAGGTAATTACGGGAGCTGATGTTGCTGAGGTCTCAAGAACACTCTTCTGCAGAGGTCAGATCATTGGTTTTACATTTGATGGGCCATTTGGGGGCAAAGTTGCCTTGTTTTGCACAATTGCTGCATGTTGCCTGCATGGCATTTGAACGCTGCTCTAGGCATTGCCAAAACCCTTGATCTGAAGGGTAGTGATGACTACAGGTCCATTCTGTTCCTCTAAGCAGCTTGAGCAGGGCCAGGACAAGCTGCAGGAGAGGTTGGGCTATCCCCAGCCCTGGGAGCACCTGAGGCAGGAGCTGCTGGGAACTTGCAACTAACCCTTATGTGAAAGGGAAAAGGTGAATTTGTTGACATTGAAGGTTATCAGTTTCAGGAGAGGAAAGGCCGATTCACAGCTTGCACAGTATAGCCAAAAGACACAGGCTAGGAAATCAGAATTATACAGTAGCTTTAACAGAAAAAAAGGACTTGGGAATGTGTTTGAGGCAAAACCAGATGGGTATAAGTTGACAAGGAGAATATCTACATTGGTAATTTTCTGATTTTACTGTGTGGGACCAGAACAATCTTTTAAATGGAGTTACAGGAGGCAAATGCTTCTTGGTTTCACCCTGGAGTTTGATGAACTTGCAACTTGCACCTCCTCCTGCACACAAGGCAACCCTTTCCACTTGATTCCTAGGCTTTTCTGGGTTTGGAAATAAGTTGGCAAAAAGTTGTAAGTGCTGAAATGGCCCATTCCTGTATTTCCTAAGCATAACCTTTGCTTCTCACTGCTACCTGTTTCAAAGGATAGCTTTTCTCTGAAATGTGCGTTGCTTGCTTTATTAGCAATAAGTTTTTTGGGTGGTGAGAAGGAACAAACAATCTATGCATTTGTGTCCACGTGTCTGCATCTGTGCCTATGTCTGTGTTTCCGTGTCCTCCATGCCAGCCCCTCCACGCGGCGGCTGGAGCTGGTCTTTGCAAGATCTGGGAACACCAGCATCGCACGGGAGTTCTGCCCACAGCAGGGCTGATTTCCCCGCAAGCAGCCTGCTAGAAATCCGCTGCCCTTCCACCTCCATCTTCCGTTTCCCTCCCATCTCCTTCCTGTTTCCTACTTTCCCATGCTCGGGGCTGCACTGCCACCTGGCGTCGAGGCCGCAGGAGGGAGCTGCGAAGGGGCTCCCTGGCAAAAGTGCTTTGCTTCTGCCTCTCGGGACGATGTTACCTACAAACCTTACCCCCCCTTCCCCCCCCCCCGCCCCCCCACTAATGTTCCAAAACCCAAAGAGCATGATCTTATCCGCCCAGCTGTGGGATGGACTTAAAAGGAATTGTAAATGCTAATGTGATCTTTGGCCAAAATGTATTCTTAGCCATCCTCAATTAAAGCAGAACGTGATGGAAAAGCATATTTACATCAGCTGGATTGTGCAAGTTTCTGAGGACAGAGTTAGGCCTTTGCTGTCAGAAGCAAAAATCGCAGCTGTTAATGTGCCTGACTTTGGAGTAGAGGGCTGGTGAAAGATAAGGATAATTTATTTCGCCTTCGAAGAACATGAAATATAACCCTCTCATACAAGAAATCTTGCTGTTTTCTGGGACGATGCCATGTCTGCAAAGAGTGAATGAACCTTTTCCTTTTTGTGAAATTGTGGCAGACCCTTGCTCCTGAGTAATCAATGCTCAGGGTGAACTTCCAGGACAGAAGGATGAATCACAACCATCTTTCTAAAGCATAAACTAGCAGGACCACTCTAGTTTCTAATGTGCTTCATGCAAAATAATCAGCCTGCATCATCTCACAGCACCTTGTGACAGCCACCATTTACCTGCACTGTACCTGACAGTGGTTTTGAATGAGTGCTACCTCTGCTGAAGCGGGTGTCTGGGGACTAAGTACACTCACTCTGGCTCTGTAGAATGAAAAGAAAGCATTGCTCGTTTCTCCAGCCTGGTCCAGGCTTTTCTTCCCAGTGCGCTGGGGATGTCTTCAGAGATGCTGTCTTGCAAAAGCCAGATAATAGTGAGTGCTGTCTGTAACTGAATGCAAGGCACGATTCAGAGATGTTTCTGTTGATGTCATAAAACACAAAAGCAGAATTCAAGTGAAGCAGCCAAATCTTGGGGATGAAATTGTAGCCGTGTATTGTGCTGAGGATGGGGCCTTGTTTTGCTAATCCGCAGCTTTGCAGCATTTTCAATTTTAGCTCTGAAGAAAAGAAAATCTGGTTGTAAATGCAGCTGTGAAAGGAATTACTGATGGCAAAGAAATGTGATACAAAAATATAGCCAGGATGTGCAGGAGAGATTTATCTTGGATGGGGGAATCAGGTCCATGCATGCAAGCACAAACCCTAGCTGCCAGTTTCTCTGATCTACCAGGGAAGTCAGCCTTAAGAAATCAGGGCAAGGAGTGATGCTGTGTCCTTTGGCAGGATTGATTTTAAGGTTATGCTGCATCTTCACTCTCAAGGAAGGTGTGCATGTTTCTAAACTGCATTGCCACCCACTTTTTTTTAGTTGAGGAAATCCTGACCTTTCTTGGTGAGAAATGAGCATGTTTTCTCAGTGTATTTTCCCTTGTTGGGTGCAAAAATAGCATAGATTGTATTGAGCAGACTGTATGATCATATACTAAGTACTGCAGGATGGTTGCCATTTCAAGACTTTATTGTATTCCTTTCCTCTGCTCCTACTTAGGAAAGCTGCAAATGAGTTTAAGTCACTGCCAACTGTAAATAATTTTGTCCCTGATAAATTAACACACTGACATTCTCAAGGTGACATTGAAGGTTGTTTAAAGCATGGGTGGCATCGCTGAATTGCTTTTCTTTGACATTCATCTTCCACCCAAACAGGTTCTGCAGTAGTTTTTAAAAAGTGAATCAGTATTTTAAAGGCTCAAGAGGAAATCTACTTGGCTGGACCTTGCTCATTACAAAGTACCTGGGAATGTTTTGTTTCTCACAGAAATTACTTTCTGCTAAGACAAAAGAGCTGCAATAATTCAGTTAATCTAGTGTGAAATTAAAGCTGGTAATATACAAGCGGAGTTTGCTCTTTCTCTAAAGGCTGTACCCTGAGTGCTGCTGCAGAGCTTGGCAGAACCAGGCTGCAGGATCAGGGTGCTCCTCAGCACTTGAGGACAGCAGCCTGCACTCCAGGCCTGTATCTTGCCAGCCAGGATTTTGTGAGATCCTGTTTTTGAAACAGAACGGGGAAAATCTGCCACAATTAACCATTCTGCCAAGATTTCAGATGTATTTAAATCCATAAAGCAAGGGGAAAGTAACCCCAGGCTTTGTAGCTTAAGTGGCACCTCAGGTCTTTTATCAGCAGTGATGAATCCGATCATCACAGAGGTGAAGGGTTTTAATTTCATCTTGCTATTTTGATTTAACCTGTATGCAAACCATTGTGGCATATCAGTGCAGTTTATTGTGAGATGATTCATGTGGCAGATAATTCCCCCAGGACATGTTTCCTCCTGATTTTGCTTGTAAATATGTGGTTTTGCTCTAGCAATGCTTTTTTGCTTCAAGCTTCATTAATACAGTAGGATATTTACCTGTACCAGACCGTGCTATTTGACTGCTTATGTATAGGAAAAATTACTGCAAAGTTAATGAAAACACATCCTAGGTATAGCCTGAAGCTCCAGGGGCTGGCTTCTACTCAAACCTTCTCCTCCGCTTTAGCCTGTTAGAAAAACTGCAGTACAAAGACAAAAGCTGCAAATGTGCAAGTCCATTGCTACAGCTGGGAGAGGATAGTAAGGTCTGGAAAAATACAGGGCTTAATTCTGCTGCCACAGTGTTGTTCTTCTGACCTCGGTGGAGGTATTCCTGAGTGATACAAGTGAAATCCTCACCCTTCTGAAGTGAATTCAAACCTCAGAAGTTTTTGGGTGTGGGTACTCTTGATCTGTGTTAAACCACAGCTGCCAAATGTCTGTCACCTGCAGTGAAATGGCTTTGGGCCAGGTAATTGGTGATATAGGGATTTTTTTAAACTTTTAATAAATTTTGCTTTGTCAGGTGGCATTTTAATAGGCTCTGATCTGACAGTTTTTATCTATAAGAATGTGTGTTAAGTAATTGATGAGTGTAATTTGCTGAACAATGTAGGCCTGTGAGGCTGGAGGATGCATGAGAGAGACATTTCTGTCTTGCATATTTGGGAACTGGACTGTGAAATTAAGCACATGGTTTTGAAACCTTGTTGTTTTGCCTTTCATTTCCTGGAGTTCCATTGTTGTGAACGTTCTCAATTTATGAAGACACCCAAAGAGATAAGAAATCCCCTGTGATAAAGCCAAAAGCAAGCTGTAGGAAGGAGGTTAAAGAGTTCAGGAGTCTGGTATGGCTTCAGAAAAGCCCTCAAAAAATCCAGGTGTTAACTGAAATGACATATAGGAGCACTTAAGCAGATGTGGGAGGACAGAAGCTGTCCCTGACACTGTATTCCTGCCAGAGTTAAATTGTACCTTCTCAGATGCTGCTCAGATTACCAAAATTTGCTTTCCCCATGTAGGAAAATATGACTTTAGCAAGTCCCACAGCCTCCGTGTGAGTATCTGTGCAACACAAGTGTGCTCCAGGGTCTGTCTGGGGCAGTTTGCCTGATGTTTTTAGTAAGGATAAATAAAAACACAGGGAGGTGCATATTCTTGTAGGATCAAGCCCTGACTTAAGGAAGCTGTCACTTCAGCTAGCCTTGTGTATTTTAACTGTTCAGCAGTGAGAAAACACCCACGATGTTTTCCTTTGTGCGGGTCACCAGAGTTATATTTCCATTAACCCAGTTCTTGCCGATACTCTGGAAAGGGATCAGTTGGATGGCATTTACTTCATACCATTTTTTTTTATTTTATTTCTTCCTTCAGTCTTCCAGAGGTTCTTCCTTAATAATCCCATCTTCAGTCATGTTTTGGAGGAAGATATGAGGATAGTGCAAAAGATATGTGTGCCAGAGAGCCTGTTAGGTACCAGCGATCAAATGGTGAGGGCAGATAGGATGGAAATGGGTAGGGATTTGAATGCTGTGGTGAAGAATAAACTTCAGTATGGTGTGGTAGGGGAAAGCTTCCTCTTGACTGAAAGTTCTGTGAGTTTTTAATTTTTCTTTCTCAGAAGCCTGTAGCATTGGTCACTGTTGGGTTTATATTGTGGAGCAGCTGATTGCAGTAGGGATTGACATCTGGAGAGTGAGTTCAGTCAGTGGCTTTATTCCCAGAGAAATTAAATGTACAAAAACATGAGTCAAAATTTATATATAAATGAGGACATATATGCTAAGTACATTGACCCAAACTTCATGGTTCATTCCCCAGCCTGCCATCGCCTTCTGGAGTGTCACTGCATGTGTCCTGCTCCCCTGCAAAGTGGAGATGCTCCTGATATGGATAATAAACCCATATGGAAGATCTGGGGATTTGCTGTTAGACAAAAGGAGGGCAGTGCCAATCCCGGCTTGTGAAAAGCTGTACTTTTTGTCTGATTCTTGATTCCCCAGAGTCAGCTGACAGAATAGTGATAGAAAGATGACAGTCTTCGTTATTGCAAAGGGCTGCCACTAAGCAGCATGCCAGGGAAATGAAAAATGCAAAGTGAACAGGAGATACAGTCTGCAGGATGCATCCTGCTGTTTTCACTTTATAGTATGTTTACTTGCCCTACAGGTGGTGTAATGAAACCCTGTCAATTTATTCTTCTGCAGTAAACTGGGGATGTGGAAGCAAGACTGCTCTAATTGAAAAAATTACTTCACATGGCAAAAGCCTCTGTTATACTTGCAGAGGTGTTCAGAGCAGCTTGGTGAACACCAGACACTCACAAGGCTACCATGTCTCCTGAGCAAATCAAATGAGAGCTTAGAGTAAACAGAGATTCCTTTACTTACAAATGTAAAATTCCTTTACTTACAAATGCTCATTAACCAGGGGCCTTCTATCTGGACTAGCTAAGGACACTCACAACCAGCTCATGGTCTAAATTCTAACATCTTTCTTGAAGCTATCTGAAGAGAACAAATGACTCTAAAAGCAAATGTTAGGCTTTTAACTTCCATGTTTCTGAGAGAAGTGGGAATAGTGTGGCGAACCTATGAATTCATCAACTGGAGGGTGCTATCTCATTTGAACTGAGCATATAGGGACCTGGCCTGACCAGGCCCAGGGCTGAGACTTCTGACAAAAAAAGGGAAAGCAGCTGCCTCCATTGTTCCAGCCCTGAAGAGAGATACCATCATCTTTTTTATGACTGGCTGCAGAAATAGAGAAAAGTAACTTCTTTTTTTGTTGCTGTTGTTTCCTAATGGATAGTCAAATTGCTAGGTGTCTTCACCAATAAATATTGACAGAAATTGTTAGTTTACAAAGAAGTACAAAACATAAAGTAATTGCAAAATAAAATGCATAAATATTTGCAAAATTAATTACTGTTTGTTTCCAGTGTAGCAGATGCAAAACCTATTAAATAGGTTTACTCTTTTTTCCTGTTTACTTTGCCTGTGTGCCACAAAGATTCAATCAACGTCAATTTTTACATTTGAATGCCATTCTAAAGAAGCATCATACTGCCAATAGGTTTGCACCACAGAAAATATACTGGAAACCATGCATTTTGACCAAATTGTCTAACTTTGCTGGTGGGAACAGGGAATAACTTGTTTACTTGTTGTCTGAAGCACATACTCGTGACAGAGGCCTCTGTGATAAATCACACTGGTAGCTATACAGTATTTAAATTCCTCTTGTAAATACAAAGTTACATTAATCTGTTTTGTTAATCTTTGAATAAAAGACCAGAGAGACTCAGGAGAGAAAGTGCGGGGCAAGCTGAGATGGCCAGCAGCAGAAATCTTTTCCTTAACAGATGTGCTTAGGAAACCAATCCCCTTGTCATCAAGTAATTTGTGGGAATTAGGGAATGAAACCCTCTTTCAAAAGAAAAACCCTATAACCGTAAATAAGAGAAATTATTTGCCAAAACCCTAAATGACCCAGCTTTGGCACAGAGAGGCGCTTGCCATCCAGCTGTTATTTCCCTTGTTTCAAAATAGCACAGCTGGTACATCTCTTCAGAAAATGGACTTGAGTTCCCCTCCCACCACAGTCCCAGGTTTGTCTCCCTTAGAACAGGACTTCTTTTCCCATGGATGCAGGAGAAGTCCTGTCTTTTTTCATTTTTGGGGTAATAGCACTGAAATTATCTCTTTACTAATGACTGAAGCAGGGCAATGCTTTGGCTGCTTGGGGATTCTCCTGCTTTGTTCCAGCTGAAGCTCATACAGTCCTCAGGATGCCTGGGACCTGGCAAGGCCATGGGTTTTGTACTGCAGGGATGTTCTCTAGAAGCATCGTGCAGGAACAAAGCATGTTAAATCTGCCGACCTGTAATTCTGCTCTGCTTGGCATTTCATGGCCCTGTAAAACCTTCAGTTATCCTGGTGATAGTCTCAGTTTAGTTCCAATTCATCCCTTGCTATGAATCATCATAATGAAGGTAGAAAACAAAAACAAGCTATGGGAGCAAAGCACGCAAAGGACAGCATGCTTCTCATAAAAGAAGTTGAAGATATATCTTAAATTAATGGAGGAGCTCAAACAAGGGTCGAGTGTCTCATCTGATCACCTAGCATACACTAATACTAAGTGGCAGACCACTTTCTGTTGGGAGAACAATTTTATCAGTGCAGTCACTGAAGCCCCTTACATCCGATAACTCATATTTCTCATGCACTTATAGCTGTTGCAGAAGTCCTCATTCTACAAAAAAATTGTAGCGTGCAAAAATTGTCTCCTTGTCTTCACCTGTGACTTTTTTCAAATTTTTTTTAGAGTTTTCAAGTTTGGCTTCAGATATGTCCTGGGTTCAGCAGTAGCAGTCATTTTTCTCCTTCTTAGTAGCTGGTGCAGTGCCATTTTTTTGACTTTTGGCCTGAGAACAACGCTGACAACACCGGTGTTTTTAGTTGTTGCTTGGTAATGTTTATTCTGACCAAGGACTTTCTGAGTCTCATGCTCTGCCAGGGAGGAGGGGCATGGGAAGCTAGGAGGAAACAGAGACAGGACACCTGACCCAAACTAGCCAAAGACGTATTCCATAACACAGCACGTCATGCCCACTACATAAACTGGGGGCAGTCACCCGGAAGGGCTAGATCACTGCTTGGGTTGGGCTGGGTATTGGTTGATGGGTGGTGAGCAGCTGTATTCCCTTCCCTTGCTATTTCCCTTCTCATTGTTATTATTGGTGGTAGCAGCAGTGGTTTGTGTTATACCTTAGTTACTGGATTGTTCTTATCTCAACCCGTGGGAGTTACATTCTTTCAATTCTCCTCCACATCCATTTGGGAGCAGGGGGAGGAAAAAGGGGGGAGTGAGACTGTGTGATTCTGAGTTACTGGCTAGGCTTAAACCATGACACTCCCTCACTTACTATTTATTACTACATTCTCCTGGAAGGGCTGTTTTATCTGTAAAGAGAAAAATATTCAGCGTGTTCTGAATAACCTCCATCAAATTAGAAGCTGAATAGGAAATGTTTCCACAAATATCCCTTGGATTTCATAAAAGCTAGTCATCAAAAATTATGACATTATTTAAGGTTCTATTTTCTGCAGCTAGAACAATACAAGATAAATCAGAGAAATGACAATGTCTTCAAGTGTCTGGATCAAAAGCTTTTGCAGTTTTGTATGCATCTGTATACCAGAGACCATTTCTATTTCCCATTCATTTATATACAGATTTCTCTTTCAGTATTCTGGGAAACTAATGCATCTGATATTTAGCAGGTAAACATTCACAGAACAAAGTATTATAGTTCCCAAAATAATTTAAAAATTGGTCTAGCTGCAAATTGCATTGAATGATAATCATCTGTGGGCCCAGTAGGATGCAATCAGCATACACCCAAGTCAGCAGAGCTGCAGGTGAGGGAGCCAGGAGGCTGGGGAGGGACACCTAGCCCCGCAGAATGGGAAAGAGAAGATTTAGCATCAGCTCTCAGATGAAAGTTCCTGTTGTTTCTACCAGCACCTCTCTGGCTCCAGTGGGAGGCTGGGGGTGGGGGGGGTGCTCCCCAGAGCCCCTTACAACCCCTTTGAACCACTTTCTCGTGGTTGGATCTGTTGGTGGGAACTTCTGCGGAAAAGGGAGCTCTGAATAATTTAAATCAGGGTTATGAAATCCCCGACAATAAGGAAACCCAGTTAGAAATTCAGAAACCACCTTTTTGAGGAAGTGTTTTATGATGTGGCAGAATATTGATGAATGTAGCTCATGCCAAGCCACTCGCCCAAGCCGTGGCAAAGGCAGATGGTGTTTGAATCAGGATGGAAAAAAGGAGCCCCAGGGCTGTGTGGACGGTTCAGTTTCAGCAATAAATCTCAGTGCTTGTCTTCATGCTATTGCTCTTGTAATTCATATGTATTGCTAAAGTGTCAGCACATTTCTTCCTGTTAATAAGAAGTCTAAAGTGTGTTTTATTTTTCATTTCTGAGAGTGGAAGATTTCAAACGATGCTAAAAAACCAGGTCATGACATTTTTCTCAGGGGAGAATGTCGGACACTGTAATTTTGTTTCACAAAGATGTATGAAGGAAGAGAGAGAATTAATTACAAGGAAAATAAATGAGCAATTTCCAATTCTTTTGCAGAAAATAATCTTTATTTTTCCTAATAAGTCAAGATTGAGGTAGATGGTTAACCATCTGCCCAAAATTTAAGGTCAGGAATGTTCCACTGTCAGATATTCTCTTGCTTTAAGCTAAGCATGCGTCCTTAGAAGCCTAAGTACCTTGCTTTGGAAAATGGAGATTAAACTGATATGGCTGGCTGCATAGAAAAAAAGGGCAGTGTGAGAATGTATGACCACAAACTCTCCAGGTTAAAGACCCAGCAACTCCCAAGAGAAAATGTGCCCATTGAAAGCTTTTCTCCTGATGAAGTGTTGAGGAGAGGAAGCTCTGATGGAGTTTTATGAATAGAAGACAATCAACTCACAGCAGCTGTGGTCGCAGCAGGATGAAGGAGACATGGCATCTCCCCAGCACCCTTATGTTTGCTCTGTAGGCACCAGTGCCACAGATGTGAATTAATACCAGGAGTTGAGAGGGATGTGAGACTAATCATTTGGCTGCAGAGGAGAGGGAAAAAAGGAACAGTAAGAGTTTTTTGCTCATGGCAATTTTGTTGACCATTTATTAAGTTACATTCATTGTATGATTTGAAGGAACTCCTTTTTTTATCTCGACAGCCATCCGGATTGAAACAGTAATAAAATTCTGTTGACAAGTGCCATAAAGGTGACTTTGTTTTCAGAGCCCCTCTTTAATTTCTGTTTTATCAGAGAGCTAATAAACCCAATGAATTTCTCACTGGGCAATTTTAAGAAGAGGGGGAGTGCTGTAAATGCTCATTTTAGTTTTGGCTAGCTCTACTGGAAGACAAAATAAGTGCTTTAATAGCAGATCACATATATATGCTAAGCCTGCAAAAGCCAGAAGTCGAGGCAGGGAGGGAGATGTACTAATGATGACAGTTTCATACAGATGACTCAGACTCTGCTTAACCAATGCTGCTGAAAGCCCCTTTTATTTATGCTGCTTTGGACAAACTTCTTACCCGGACAAGATATAGGGCTGTGGCAGGGTTCTGCCCTGCTGACTCTTCTGCTCCAGGTGTGTAAGGGCTGTCTGAGGCTCGCAGCAGGAGATGCAGGAACAACCAACTCACAGTAAAGAGCAATGGCATCGTGCAATCCCTTCTGATAGCAGAAGGCATTGCAATATTACTAACAAATGCAGTCTTCATGGATATTTGGGGGGCAAGTGTTAGCAGGACTTTAGCGGGCCATATATGGGGGTCCTCTTTTCCTCCCACCTTGATTCACTGATCTCAATAGGCCTGCTCTCCCTGGAGAGGGAAGGGGCAATGGGCTTACCCCAAAGCCTGGGGTGCTTGCCCCGCTGCAGGAGCCTGTGGTGCTGGAATGCTACTGTCTATATAGACACTCTCTAGTTTATCATATTTTTTCACTCAGTACAAGACATTTTATAATGAGACAAATGGGTGGTCCTACAACAGCAAAGCTTCCCACCTGCAGGGCATAATTAACGCATAAAAAGTAAAGTCAGGCTCTCTGGCAGCTTGCGAGTATTCCAGGCATTGCAATGTCATCCACTTTATGACAGCTTTTTGCTTGAGGAATAAAAAAATTATAATCTATAGTCAAGAATTTAATTCTAAGCGTTTAGAGATGATAAACTACGAGGGTGAGATTTTCTGCTGCCTTGTGTCATTTGCAGTGTCAGTGGAATGCATGTCTCAATCTCTGTTCGTCTGGCTCAATAGTGCTTGCTACTTGTTGGGGGAGAAATGCTGAACTCCAAAACGGGGGAACCTGTTTCTGATTTCAGATGAATCGATGTAACTGCAAAGTAGCTTCTACAAAACTGATAGAATGCATCAGAAGAAGACCAGAAGGACCCAGTTCTGGGGCCTTATGTGGCACAATGAGATGCTGCCTCAGGAAGAGCCTGCCATTAGGCTCTGGGAGCAGCTCATCAGTATTCTGCTCCCAGCAATGATCTTAACACCAGCAGATTTCCTAGTTCAGTGACTTCCTGAACCGCTGCTGGAAAGCTCTCAGGAGAAACCCTGGCATGACCTTGTGCAATCTTTTTTTGCCAGGGAAAATGGTCTGTCAGTTGCCTGTTCTTACAGCACATCTGCAACAGACCAGGGATCAAGGCTCACACACAGAGGAGTCTGTAGTGAGTCAGCAGATAAGAATGGCTTAAATTTAGCTTATATTTATGCCTCAAAGTGTGAATGACTATTTTTTTCCTTTCCTTCATTCTCAGGCAGCAACTTGGCAGAGGGTTTGGAGTAAGTGCAGAGTCTGTCTCTTCCCTGCCCTTGGCTGTGAAGTAGCAGCTGGCCTCTTGCTGATGCAAACCCTAGCTTTTGGTAGTGTGGTTTTGCACTGACCATTTAGCATACATGCGCCTTAAAGTCTCTTGCACACACAGAGGAGAGAGAGAGGTTACGGTGGGCTCCTCAGTGCCCTTTGCCACAGATCCTTCTGGCAGATTGGTGATTTTGTCATGCCTACCTGCCAGCATTTTTAGGCTGGGTAATTTGAGATATAAATTGTTTACAGCTGAGCACAGAGAAGGGTTTACAGATTTTAGAAACCTCATTGAGTTCTGTGGCTCCTCAATGCCTCTGAGAAATAGGGCTCTTTGCGCATAGAGTATATTGCACAATGCTGCCAGGTTCCCACATTCGCAACTACTGGTAGTGATCATGGCATCTTTGCCAAATCATCAGAAAATTAATCCAGTGGGTAGAGGACAGAGGAGTAAAGTCTTGCAGTTCTGTTGCGCCGCCACCCGGTGCCATGGGCATGGATTTATTTTTTTTTCTTCTGTATTTCTTCTTTATACTGCTTTTAGATATCAACCAGTAACATCTGAGCCACGTTCTGAGATATGAGAGTGCTCCTTTTCCTCTGGCCAGCCGTGTCCAGGGAATCTTCCAGCACCTATTTAATCTCTCTCCTCCCATGTAAAATACAGTAAATGTAAATCCTATATTTCCATCTGCGTGCCTTCCACATCAGCCAGCCTGTGTGCAGCTTGAAGTACTGTGAAGAACGGCCTTTTTCCCAGTTTTTCGTGAAATGGTCACTATCCTTGGCACTGTAAGGTGTGTGGGGAGCAGAGGAGAGTCCATGCTGCATATTATCCAAGTCTCATCTTTAGACTGCAGCTCATATCCACAATAATTATATGAATTTCTCCCAGAAATAGTTTTCCAATCACTTTAAAGTCATATATCCATTTTTGGACAAAAAAGCTGCAGCCCAGGAAGCATTACTCAGTGGTGAAGGTAAGAAAGAAGACCTCAGGGGCTCCTGTCCATTTTCTCTGTATTTCCCCTGTGTAGGGGAAAGGGCAAAACCTAAACAAATGAGCCCACTGCAAAAAGTGCTTTAATAGCTGGGGTTTCTTACTACTGTATGCAGTTCTCCACATAAATCAAGTGCAAGCTCATGGTAAATCAGTATTAAATGCGAAGAAATTCTCTGTGATACCAATTGTGAATGCTTGAAATGATCAGGAACGTTTAGATGCAATGCCTTAGGAACTCAAGACACGTGATCTTCAGTGCAAATATTTTGAGATAAGAGCTAGGAAGTGCTCTGAGATATATATTTATTTATTAACCACAAAACCCCAGTGAAACAAGGCAAGATTTTGCTGCTTTATTTGTGGGTAGATAATGAGTATGTAGAAACATTTGTAGTCCTCAGGATGCATATTAAGATTCACCAATTTAATGCTGTGTCATGCAGGAATAGCCTTTAGTTAAGTAAGTTTCAAGATTTTATGGCCTTCCTACTTGTGGAATTTTTTTAAAGGGCATGAAAAGGACAGCTATCTTCTCTAGCGTTGCCCCAGAGAATTGACCTTCCTACTAAAAGAGCAGTTTTTCAGTAGGAAATGTTTGGGCACATTTTTCCTGCCCTTCGAGTTAATTTTGCTGAGCACATCTACACAGCCTCAAAGCAAGAACAGATTGTTGCTATTAACCTAATGATGAAACTTGATATTAGCATATGTATAAAGATTATATAAATGATTAACAGAAGTTTTAAGTATTTAGCAGCTATATAGCCTGGAGTATATGTTTATTTTAGGTGGGTAGGTGCTTTTGAATGGTAGGTATCATGAAGTGCCAGCAGCCCTTCTGTCACCTTTTTGGCCTTGTTTGACTCTCCAGGCTATTTATTAGTCATTTAACACCCATTGATTGAATGCTGAATCTTTCTATGCGATATAGTATAGATAGCGTAGTGGGAAAATGCTTGTCTGTTTGTACTGGTTTTGATGGAGAAGAAAGAAAGGGAGCGAGGGCCGTGAAGATGAGGATGCAGAGACACCTCCTGCACCTCTGAAGGACTCTGTTCAGAGCCATTCCTTTGTGCCCAGGATGCCTCTCCCAGCAATTTTCTAAAGAGAAGAAGTGCTGGGTGACCTCCACTATGTGTCACACCACTGGCTGAGCTGTAATAAAGAATATAGCAGATACTATGTGTGGTAGGGTAAGGAATGATATCCTCATAGTAACAGTGACTGAGGCAATGGGCATTTCTGGTTTGATTATACCTACCCTGTAAAGCCAGTGTTCACATTGTTGTCAGTGACATTCTGCAAAAGTGTTATATGTATCAAGGATCTTAAGAATTCGGTCGTCTCATTAATAGTTATCTACCTTGGGTGATGGGCTCTGTGACCTTGTTATTTTGACTCTCTAAAACTCATATCAGAGACAGAAGTGGATGTGCAATGAGGGGAAAGAGGACCAGGATATGACATGACTTGGAACTTAGTCCTGGGGCTGATTTTTTTCTTTTCTTCATAGCACCTGTTCACTAGAACAATTTCTACAGGGTATCATGCTGTGCTTAACCTGATAGCCAGTGATAAATTCTTTCCAGCTTTAAGTCAATGTCTTGGCTGCCTGTTGGCACTGATTTACATTAAGAATGGAAACAAAAAAACATTGCTGTCACCGGATGTGGCAGGAATCAGGAGTCCAGGCAGGATCACAAATGTGCGCAGCCTATAGTGTGAAGATCACCGTCTTGACAGGTGAAGCCTGAGTCTGGTATTCATTACTTGTCCATTGGCTTGTCCTTGGTGGATTCCTGTTAAATTTCCTTTGTAGAGGGCTTTCAAAACCAGGGCTGACATGTGCTAGTGAAAACTGCTGTGTACCTGATCCTGCTGCTGCACCACTTTTGGTACAGGGCTTCTGATTGTCTTTGTACGTGAGGCAGCTCAGTGACACTGAAGAGTTTTTCTTCTGCACTGGATATTGCTTCCACAATTCAGCTCTCTGTAACATTGGTATTGTTGTTTTCCTTTGCACTGCTCTAAGCATGTATGGTATTTTCTTTCACAAGTCTGTAGTGCTGGAAACCCATGCTAGGCAATTCCATATATGTTAGTATGTAAGGGCTGGAGTGAAATTGTTACTGGGAGTCCCATGTGAGACCAGGAAATGCAATGAATACCATGAATGCTGCATTCGATGAAGCCAGTGAGCTTCACTGTGCTATTTCTACCCATAAATGCTATACTGAATATGTACTCAGAGCTCTGTTGAATTGTACACTACTGGTTAGCCATGCCGCAAGGAGCCCTTCCATGGTGCGTCCCCTTGTAGATGCGCCTTTGGGCTTCTGCACAGGCTGGACCTATATCTTGTTTCCCTCTTGTGTGACACACTGGAAAAATTTCTTTTTTCTGTATCTTTTACAAGAAGGAATAACACAGCGTGACTTGTAATTGCTTCTCTGCCTTGTGCTACTATGCTGGCATTGAGTGTTAAACTGGTCTATGTTTTCAGCTTCCCAGGTTTGCATACCAGTGATCTACAGCTTCACGGCAGTGGCTTTCAGGGAGAATGGCAGGGGAGGTTTTAGAGGATGGAGGGAGGTGAACTCTGTAGTGAAAGTCTATATAAACCATAATATTTCACACCTGGAAAGTACATGGAACCTGCCCATAATAAGATTTTAGGTCATAAACTGTGTACATGGCTGCTCTCCCATGCTCCTTTGTTTATATATATAAAATGGAAGTATAAAAATGCCATATTCAGTAGCTCCCAGAGAGTCCCCTGGGTACTTTCTGATGCCGCTTCTCACAAGTCACCACAGGTTATCATGTGCTTATAATAGAAACAAGCTAGCTGACAGCAGCACCTGAAAGCTTTCATAATCCTGGGAACAGCACCCAGGTAATTAATTTCCTGGGCTGAAGGGGGAAAGTCTGTTGTCTGCACCAGGGCTGGTTGGTGGAAAAGTGCCTCCTTTTTTTCTTTTTGTGAATGGGGGAAGATTTTGAGGGGTTATTTTTTTCCATTTGGGTTTTTAAAAATTTGTGTGTATAGTATGGAGAGTGGAATGTGTGTGTAATATACAGCTCTTAATTGAAAGAGATGGCTGTTTCTGAAGGGCATGGTGGCCATTTTAGGGAGGGCAAATCTGCTGATGTCAGGAGCCTGGATCTGCGTACCAAGGGTGCTCAGGGGAAACTGAGGCAGTCCACCTGGCAAAAGGCATAGCAGGGGTTTAATAAAAATAATACTAAGAGGCTCATAAATAAGAGCAAGTTTGTGTAAGTTTAGTGGCTTTAGTGCCATGAGTGAGGTTTCTGTATGTGGCTCCTAGCGTGTTGGAGTGGCCTTCTGCGCTACTGCTGATGGCTTTTCTATGGTTTAACTCCCTGCTGGAAGAAGGAGTAATCATTAGCATCTCTAGGCAGGAATGGGAGCAGGAAAATGCATATGTGAATTTAGACCATATGGATTAATTTCTATCTGAATACTTGGGTTTAGGTTAAGCTATCACTGCCAACAGTTTTCCCCTCCTTTTGATGAAGTACTCAGAAGATGTAACAGTGCTAAGCTCCTGTTCCAGGGACGTGCCTGCTGTCTTGGGGGAGGAAGGCTTCGTGTTTGTGCTTTGGTTGCAACACCAGACTGGTGAGGAAACCAGCCCAATTCTCTGGTGCCTCTTGCTGCTGTAAACTAAAGGGGCAAGGTGGCACTGTGGAGCTTCCTACCCTGTATGCCTCATAGTGAGAGTAGAAGGTATATGTTGCTTTTTAGCTTTGCTTTGCTTACTGCTACCTCTCTTATCTTACTTGAAATATAGCTAAAATACTCAGTTCATTAAAAAAAATAGGGGGGGAGGGGGAGGAAGGAAATGCATTTAAACCTGAAAAAATTAACTTAGGAAAGAAGCACAGCTCTTTGCTACTGAAAGTATTTAAGCTTTTAAAGGTGGAGAAAAAAGAGCCACTCTGTATAAGAAGGTGGCCACCCTGTTAGCAAGCTGAACTAGTCTTGATAGGATGTAAGGCCAGGAAAGAGGAGTTGAGGAAAAATCCTCTTTTGAGGGCATTTTTTCCCCTATGTTTTTCCTTACAGTTATGGGTAAATTCCTGCTGATCCCTCCTGTCTCGTGAGAAAGGGCTCTGCCCTGCCCTGTGGGAGGAGCAGCTTTAAATACCTGAATTCATAGAGTCCCTTCCCTTCTGCCCGCATATGTATGTCGATGAAGCCACTGGATTGTCTCCCTGTTTATTTTCATGGGGCTTCAGCAGGAGAGACTGTTATCCCTCTGCTTTTTCTGAGGTACTGTGATAAAGCTGGGGCTTCTATAGTTTGCTGCAGACAATTTCTCAGATGATGAGGGTTTAGCAACCTGAATTGTCATCCTGTAGTTCTGGCAAGGAGCAAAGCTTTTTGATCAGTGTTGCATTCAGAGTTGAATTGCTTGTGCCACATGGGTAGATGTTTATCATTAGGATAATGGTATTGCTGAGTAGAAGCAATACTTGGCGATGCAGGTAACCACATGGATTTTCACTGACCAGTGCATGCTGCACTGGTGTTGTGATTGTAGTCTTCTGAGGCCCAGGAGCTGACCACTTCTAAGTGTTGTGTTGTGAGTGTGGTCTTATATATTTTGAAGGAAAAACTAGAACCTCAGTGCACACCTGTAGTCACAGATCAGCCAAGCACTTGAGTGCAAACCTGTCAGTATTATTTTGTGGTGAGAAGAGATTTTCCACAGTCAGAGACGGACTATATCTCATGTTCCAAACAAAGCTGCTGGAGAAAAATCTGTTTAGTAGCTAGTCAGCTAAAATAAGACATAGTATTTATTCCCAGAGCTCTGTCTTCGCTAAATATCATATCTCTGTAAGTATCAAAGGTGTTTTCACCCAAAGCACTGGGCCTTTGACATCAATAAAAGAGAGGCAGTTATGGATAACTCTCCCAAAATGGTTTTATAGCTAGTTAATCAATTTACCACAACAGACATACTGCCTTTTATTTTCAGTTTATATGCCACCCAGGATCCCTGTATATAGCGTTGAGCCCAGCAAAAGGATACAAGAACTTAGAGATCAATATGAAATGCTTCTTCAGTTATATTGATTACTAGCTGCCAAGAAAGGGATGACAATAAATTTTTTATGTATTGCTATACCGTCTGTGAGCCTGTTAAAAGAAAAGAAATGCCCCATTTTTCTTTTCTTTTTCTCTCTTCTGAGAAAATGAAAAAAGGTAGCAAAAGCTGAGGGATTTGGGATAGGTTTTGGATTTTTTTTGTCTTGTGGCTTTTTTTTTTTTTTTTTTTTTGAGAGTGGGCCAATCAAATATATTTCTTATTTGACCTTTTTCTCTCTTTTTTTGTCTTGGGAGGAGAGGAAAACAAGGATGGCAACTAGAAGATAGAGAATTCAAAAGAGAAAACAAGAACCCCAAACCTGAAAAGACAACTCCTGAAATTGTTTTATTAATCCAATCAATATTTGTTTTATTACTGAATTGCTAAAAAAAGGAATTGAATTACTTTTCATTGCTATGAAAAGTGGAAGCTGTGTATCTCAGGTTTTTAGCACCAGGAGCTAGTCTTATTTCTGCAACCACTTCAGACCTTGATTTGGCACAATTTTTCCCAGTCAAAATGCAAAGGCCATCAGGGCATGGGTGTGCTCAGTGTGCTGCAGAATTGAGTGAACAGGGAAGACACTCATTTCTGGTCTGTGTCCCAAATTATGTTGCAGAAGCTGGAGCTGTTTCCATCAGCAAGTGCCTTGCGTTTCAGAGACGCTCTGTGGTAAGTGAAGGACACAAATGGAAGAGTTGGAATATTCCTTGACTCTGCCTTAGCCTTTAAATTATCTGTATTCATGTCTCTTTTGGTGGGACATGAACAACAATGCAGTTTAAGCCTTGACCTCTTCTACTGTCCTCTGAAAAGTGATAAGAAATGCATGTAATTTCATTAAGTTGGGGTGCACAACCAGGCTGGTCCATGCATCCCCAAATTGTTGAGCCACCTTTCAGAGAGCAGGTGTTCTTTGGAAAAGAAGCTGTCCCTCTTGGATGTGAGTTTGATTTGCCTATCAAAAGGGAGTTCATATCTGGGGATTGTCACTCTGCAGCAATACAGATAGTAAATCAGGTTAGAGAGGAGATGAAGCCCAGAGAAGTGAGAGACTTTTCCAGCAGGTCTTGGGAGGGAAAGAGCCAAAGCTTTGTGTCCTGGTTCCTAGTTCCCCATGAAATATTGCCTGTCACTGAAAAGTTCCCAATGGAAACGTGTGGCTGTGTGGCCATTCACTGAGTTACGTCTGCTCAAGTTTCTGCCCCTATGGAGAAAATTATGCTCAGAAAAATAACTGTGTCTATGACAAGTTACTGAGCTTCATTGCATCGTCCCCTAGCACTGGGAGATATCTGAGCCAGCATTTGTTTGTGTCTGGAGTGAGCCACATTAATCACGTTGGGAGGCAGCAGCACATACAACATCTTTCAAGGGTGTTGTGGTTGTGTCCTTCAATCTTGCTTTACAGTCCTGTGCTTGTGCTGGACCTGCTGCCAGCGCTCAGCCAGCATCCCTGTGTCCCTGGCCTTGCAGCTCAGCCTTGTGCTGGGCACCTCTGACAGAATGGGGGCAATGGCCATGCTATGTGGCCTGTCGTGAGCCTTTTGGGCAAGGGAAGCCACCCGCACCCAGCTCTGGGGAGAGAGGGCTTCAGCTACAGCACCTCCTGGCTGCCCCAATGTCCTGGGTTCAGCAGTAGCAGCCATTTTTCTCCTTCTTAGTAGCTGGTGCAGTGCTGTGTTTTTGATTTTGGCCTGGGAACAGCGGTGATAACACCAATGTTTGTAGCTACTGCTTAGAATGTTTAGACTGAGC
>WYDI02028564.1:0-25756 GCA_009867235.2 Psittacus erithacus
CCCTCTGGATGGCATTCCTTCCCTCCAGTGTATCAACCGAACCACACAGCTTGGTGTCATTGGCAAACTTGCTGAGGACGCGCTCAATCCCACTGTCTGTGTCACCAACAAAGATGTTGAGCAAGACTGGTCCCAACACTGATCCCTGAGGGACACCACTCGTTACTAGTCTTCAGCTGGACGTGGAGCCATTGACCACAGCTCTTTGCATGTGGCCATCCAGCCAGTTCTTTATCCACCAAGTGGTTCACCTATCAAATTGATGTTTCTCTAATTTAGAGACAAAGATGTCGTGTGCGACAGTGTCGAATGCTTTGCACAAGCCCAGGTAGATGACATCAGCTGCTCTACCCCTATCCATCA
The DNA here is from genome assembly GCA_009867235.2 of Psittacus erithacus. NCBI lineage: Eukaryota > Metazoa > Chordata > Aves > Psittaciformes > Psittacidae > Psittacus > Psittacus erithacus. The sequence continues at coordinate 364 of WYDI02028564.1, forward strand.
GTTCCGTAGCCTCATCATAGAAGGCCACTAAATTGGTCAGTCATGTTAGGGCATTCCCCTCAAATCTGGATGATAGCATGTCTTCCAGGAGTATAACATGGCACATATTCCTGACCTTTGCTATTCTCAGTGAAACTTCAGGCTGTAGTTCATAGCAGTCATAAATGAAACTGTTAGAAAGTAGCATTTATACATTAAAACCAAAATTTAAAAGAGAAATTTAGAGCCTCTTTCATGTAAGTATTGGATTTTTTTTCCTCACCTCAAACCCCCAGAATCTGATGTTTTGGATGCTGTTTATATAATCTGCATTGTGTTTCAATTTGAGACTTAACATTTTGTAATGCCCCTCTTCTCATTGAGCAATAACGCATCTTCTGTACCTTGTTATCTTGCAAAATAAAAAAAAAGAATGCAAAGCAACCAAAATATTAGATTTTCTAGTGAAATGGGCTTAGATAGAAAGAAAGGTCTCCTGTTGCAGCCTTATCTCCAGCTGAAGGTTTGATGCCTTCTCTTGAGGTCACACATGGGTTTGAGCTCCCTCTGCCTGGGGGAGCCATTGAACCGAGCATCCTGTTTCTTATGGCCAAACTGGCAGTTTGCTACATAATGGTAGGCAAAAAAGCCTGATATACTTGTCTTTAAGAGCAGAAGAGACCAGAAAGCAATTTATGGCTGTGAAGCCCAGCCTCACACTGGGAGAAAAGCACTTTTCTTTGTAATGCTGCTAGCTGCTGGCTTGCATCCTGCTGCTCAGCCTGCTGGCTCTGGCTGCTGGGATTTACACAACCATAAACAGCCTTGTGTACAGAGACGGGAGGACTTCAATCACTTATTCTTGCAGCTGTCTGCCTAAATTCTCTATCACCCCCAACCTCTGGTCTTTAGAAAAAACCTGTAAAAAAATCTGCATATGCTTCAATTGTCTGACTAACGCGTGTTTTTATCTGGGGCTCTGTCTCTTTGCATATTTGCTTCAAAACCAAGTATCTGCTACCGACTGGCTTTCTGCTGGTTCTGTGGCTTTTGGGGGCCGTGGTTCAGGGATCCCTCTGGCTCCTTTTTTGACACTGCATGTAACTCCCATTGTAAGTTCTCAAGGGAGGTAAAACAGCAATCAGGTTGCTTTCTGTAGAGTTGACTAGAGGAAGGGCTATCCTCTGCTTTACGCTTTTCAGCTTTGCCGCTGAAATATAGAAGGCTAATTATGAAAGTTAGGAAGACAAACCGGGCCATTTGACCCTCTTTCTTTGTGATTAAGCCTGATCTTAAACACCCGTTAGCCAGTAATCCTCCACGACGTGAACTGAGTTTAGGTTCTCTGGAATTAAAAGGGGAGCTAATAGGGTTCTCTTTTTAGCCTTGGCAATCTCTAGATGATGCTGGTCCACCCTTAAAGTGCAAGACAATTGCACAAAGGTATAGCTATAGTATATTTTTAATGTTCTGTGTAGCAGGTGTAGTCAGCCCACAAGCAGCAATGATTTTACTAGTGTAAATGCACACCTTAAAGTGCAGACTGTAAAGGTTAGGTTCTACCCCGATGCTGGCATGTATTTCTGCAAGACATCTCAGGTATTGCATGCAAGAGGTTTGGGTGGCATTTTCTGCCTGCTTTACATATGATCCCTGTCTGTCTTCTGTTTTGTTTCCTAATTCCCTTCTGAGAGAAACTGGAAAAAAAGTTCATGGTTTTGTGCAATCGCTGTCGCTGTCATTAAATATTGGCACTTTTTGTAGGATTCATTTTGTGTAGAGCCAAATGTTGGTGCCCTTATCTCTTTTCTTTTCTGATGGTAAGAGCTTTTAATGTGTTTTCAGGGTGAAGCGTGCCAGAACCTACCACTTAACAGATTGTCTTTCACATACAAAATGTTTAATCATTTAATTAAGCAGTAACACATTAAGCCATTAATGCATGTCTTGAGTGTGCTGGGAGACACAAGGCTACAGGCAGAGTGACTTCAGTCACTTCAACAGTGCTTTCATGCTTTGGTAATGTGCATCCTGGAGTGGCCAGTTGCTGTCATAATACAGACTTTCTGTATTTGAAAGAGCTTTTAAATTTTTTAAACGCTTTTCTTTTATGTTTTATTGAGTACATTTCTCTTTTGGAAAAATGTGTTATTGATGTTGGTCTGTTGAGATGCCTGCATGCTAACACAGCTGACCCTCTCTCTTTCCTCAGTTATTAAAATACATCCCAGCTACATTTTTCTCAGCTTTGTGTAGTTACAGAAGATGAAAAAATGCCAGATTGAAAATTTTCTGATGAAAGCAGGGTCACAGTCTGGGGCTCCATTTTTCTTATTTTGCATCAGTTCTGTTAATAATATATAAAAAGCACTATTAAACATATATAAATATATATTCTTGATAAATATATGCAACATCATTATATATTAGTGAAATAATGCTATTCACGCATTCCAAATAGCATAGCAGGTGTCTGAGTAGGTCTCAGAACAACTGTATGCAGTAAGGTAGAATGCAGTAAGCTGAGGCATACAGAAATTAAGGTTACATTTACACTGGAAAACACATTTTAGGGATTGATTCTGCTGTCAGTGTTTTGATTGTCTATATTACATTTCCAAAGCAGTAGAGAAAAATTCATGTAGGAAAAGAAAGAATAAAATATTTGAGATTACTTTTAAGCAATGCAATGACTCACGTCCAGCTAAAAGCAAAAGCCATAACTGTATTGTACCCTAAGAAAAATGAACTGTATCCTTAGTGCAGTTTAAATCTATTACCGCTTTTCTTATCCTGAAGGGTATATTCTTTCTTTTTGCAGGAACTGATTACATTTTTGAAGGCAGTTCATAGGCTCCCTTTTCTGTTTTGTCTTTTCAAGAAGGTTTCCTTTAGTTGTTACCTCAGGCTATGTTTTCTACACTTCACTCTTATTGCCTCTTTGGACTCTCTCCATCTGGTTCACATCTTTCAAGTGCCATGACCAAAACTAGACATCACACTCTTGCCGCTGCCTTACCAATGCTGAGTAGAGCTGAAGTCCCCATAAGGCAAGATGGAGCAGCTCACAAAGTACTTCAATCTATATCAGCTGCCAGCAGTGTCAACAGGTCACTCCAGCAGTCAAGACTCACTGAGATGCAAGAGAGTCTTTGTCATGTTCTCTCCTTCCCCCCACTCTTAACAATGCACCTACAGCTATAGAGAAAAGTATGCTGTACTCCTTGATTTCTAACTATGGATTATTCATAAGACACTGATAAGTTGGAGTCAAGGCTGCATCTAAGGATGACTCACTGTTGTTCGCTTTTAAAAGTGGAAACACATCAAGTTTCTGAGGTTCCAACTGTACTTCCCTCTCTTTGTATTGTCTGTGATTCCTGAAAAGCAATACACATTTGGTATATGTACAAACACAAGTAAAATGGTTCTCTGAGAACACCTAATTTAAAGAAATCCTAAACTACCCTGGACAAGAACCTCCTCCCCTGTAGTTCAGAAGAGGAAGGGGGCAATGTGGTTTGTTTGCTTGTTTGTTTGTTGTTGTTTGCTTGTTTGTTTGTTGTTATTTGTTTCTTTGTTTTTTATCCCCAGCCTAGAAGGTCTTTACATAAGTCAGGCAAAGAATTGGTACTTTAAGCTTAACTATTTTGAGAAGAGAAGGCTCAGTTGGGACCTTATGGCTGTCCACAACTGCCTGGAAAGAGGGTGGGATGTTGGTCTCTTCTCTAAGTAACAAGTGACGGGACAGGAGGTAACGGCTCAAACTGCTCCAAGGGAGGTTTAGATTGGATATTAGGAAAAATTTCTTCATCAAAAGGGTTGTCAGGCATTAGAACAGGCTTCACAGGGAAGTGGTGGAATCACTGTCGCTGGAAGTGTTCAAAAACCGTGTAGATGAGGCCCCCAGTGACATGGTTTAGTGGTGGCCTTGGCAGTGCTTGGGAAGTGGTTGGACTTGATGATCTTAAAGGTCTTTTCCGATCTAATTTATTCTATGATTGTATGTTGTAGTCCATTCTTCAGGTAGTATCTCAAGTTAGTTTCAAACTCTTGTGCTTTTTCTTCTCTGTATTCACATGTGATGGTTCTAGTTTTGAGTGGAGGTGCTGAATATATGAGGAAGGGTAACCTCAAAATGCCACTGATTTTCAGCTATTTTGTGAACCCTACATTAGGTTCAGTTAAAGCATCCATGTTACTAGAGGTGTAATTGAATATCTATGATGTTCAAAACGAAGAAACGACTGGATGTGACTGATTATTAAGTAACTACAGCTCTCCCAAAAGTCCTTCTAAGGACTTTAAAGTAGAAAAGCTCATAACTGTTCCTGCATGGGAATTTTGACTGTACTTCTAACACAAAGCAAAACTAGAACTGAGAAGGTTATGTGCTGAAAATTTCCATTTTCCTCAAAATGACCATGGAAGGTCAATTAGCCCATGTTATGAATGAGGACAAGAAAGGATTCATTGGACCTAGTTCTTATTTGAAAGGTGTATGCACAGGTGTTCCTGATGGCTATCAAACTGGGGGGCAAAGTTTTAATGATTTAAAAGCAGACAGTGTATGGGCTTATTGAGATCAGAGACAAACCACATGTAATCTAGAACCCAGCACAGGAATCCTATGAATGTAGTTAATTTGGACAGGTAAAACTCAGCAATTTTGGCTGGGGCTTCCTTTGCAGTACCAGAATCAGTCAGATATGACATTAAAAGTGAAAAAATAGCCTGAAAAATTGAACTGGAAAGCTGACTAATAGTTGCTCCTTCATGTCTCCTCCAAATCCCTTTATCTTTGGGTTCTTTTTAGAAGCAGGGTGAAGCTACCATGGAAGTATAAAGCTCCTAAAAGCTTACTATGTTTGACATCTGGTTTGTGTGCAATTTGAGTTTCCAGTAAAATCCTGAGTATTTTTTGAAACCTGTTCTTTCTGCATTGAATGATTTCCTTTATCTTGACGTTCACCCTGACAAGGCATAGCCTGTTAGGGCTCCGTGACCCAGGCTGAACACTTTTGCGGCGGGAATTGCTTGCTGTCTTCTCAAGCAAGAAGTCCTTGGACGTTTTGGGGGGCTGTTCCTTCCAAGGCCACCAGATGTCGCCAGCATCCCGATGGAAAAGAAATTTGCCGGGATGGGAAACTGAAGCAAGGGAGGCGCAGGGGGCTGGTACCTGGGCTGGCGAGGGTGGAGAGGAGGCGGGTTTAGAACGATTCTGCCCCTCGGCTCGGAACAGAAAGTGGATAAGGAAGTGTCAGTGCCTTTTAAAGCCCTCCTTCTAAGGTGAAAACACGTCCCAGCCTGTCTTGCCCCTAAATGTCAGCTGCACGGAGGTGAAAGCTTGAACTGAAGTGGTGTCCTCTTTCTCCAGCAAGTTTTGCTTGTGCAAATCTAGGATTTGCCTGCAGTCTTTGCTGAGGAGATGAGTGCAGAAGTTGCAGATTCTGAACAAAACAGTAATCATTTTGGCTAATAGGAGTCCGAGCACTCTCTGCTCATCCATGGGATGGATGTGTGACAGTGATAAAAGGTTAAGGAAACAGAGGGCTGCAAAGGTCTTGAATCCAAGGCGCTTTGTACCTCAGGAGCCTCTAAGTCCTTTGTTGAACTGCTACATTCTACACTGCCCTTCTACTTGGCTCTGAGCACCAAAATGCATTTTTAAAGGAATGTTCTTTTGCTTTCTCTGCTGTTGTTCTGAAAGGAGAAGGTCATAGACATTAAGGACCTCAAGCCCTGCGGCTAAATCAATGTTGTTCATCTCCTTTTCCCCCCCCCCTATTTTTTCTATAATTTTTGCCTATAATTGCTTATTTCTTCTTCTTCTGGAATCAAATTCAGTATTCTCAGCCTCCAATTTATGGCTATTTGTTCGTGTGTGCTTATTTCTCAGCCAGCCCGTCATTGCACCTGATCCCTTCTTTATGCTTTTATCACCGATTCTTAACTTAGGAAGCTTGGCTTTCCTGCCTATTTTCAGATTCTTCTGACCGAACTTAGGCACAGAGCTAATGTTGGAACAGACAAATTTACTTTAGCAGAGAGAGTAGCTTTTGTGTTTTGTGTTTAATTGCAGTTAGTCTTGTGTCAACTTTTTCTCTTAAGAAAAATCAAGCTGAAGAAAGGAGACATAGAATGCAAATCAGAAGCAGTAATTCTTTTGAATTGTGTAATAGCAAATAGCAGCACTAGGCTTAACATTTTCAGTTGCTATAACATGCTTTTATTCTATGAACTCCTATCAAGAGCTAATATTTAAAAGTGCAGATGAGAGAAAAATTAGATTACATTTGCTGTGTCTTTTTAATATGCAAAACTGGATGTGAACAGAGACAAATATATATAATTAGATAAACGATTCATTCTTGATGCATTAGGATATGACTTGTGCTTAAATAATTCCAGCTGAAATGATGTCCCTCTCTGTGACACAGAAAGCAGCAAAAAAGGCAGTGGGTGAATTTCTTGCAGTTCTAATGTTCAGCTGATAAAAGCCAGCATCCTAAACTGTATACCACTTGAATTTGCCCTTCCTTTCCCCGCAAAACCAAGTGTTCACTGTTTTTTGCTTAACAGTATTTCCTTGATATAAAAAGTTAACTCAAGGAAAAAAAGAATATTAAAGAAACAAAGGGGAAAAGATGTCATTTGGGGCTTGTTGAAATCATGTGGAAAGCCTGCGACTGACTCTATTTTAGGGTGCTCAGCTGTAACCTTTCACTGTACCTGGATGCAGCACAACCAGGTACTGCCCCTTCTGCAGCTGCCTCCATCACAGCCTACTGACAGCAAGTCCATGCCTTGTGCATAAAGGTATTGGTATGTCTGGGCACAGAGCATCTGGAGGACATCTGAGGGTGCTCCTTCAGCACTTATATGTCCTGGGAACCAAAGTGGCTGGGGAAGCCTACTGAGCTTCATCTAGAGACAGTGAATTTCTGGGTAGCACAGTAAAGGCAGCCTGCTGACTGTATACACAGCACTATATTGGGTGTTTTCTGATCTCTGAATGTTGAAGTAGGATGTTTGAACATTATTTCAACATGGTTTTTGTTTTTCTCCTTAATGGAGTATTATACACTCCTGCAGCTATCATGCCTTTGGTTCCACTGTGCGCTGGCGTACAGTGGATGTTTACTTCTCTTTGTTTGAAGTAAGATATAATTAAACTGGGCAACACACACTGTCAAACAGCAGTGCTCAGTGGATTGCAGTCCCCGCAAAATGTGCCAAAACCCATTATTGAGCTGGAAACTGGTCTCATAGCTACTTCTTTTGTCTCCTTTCTGTTCCACAACCAGGAAGCTGTTCAGTGATGCCTTTGACCTTGGTGAGGTGGGGAGATGCTTAGGGCCAGAGATGGCTGAGATGCGGAGCTTACATATTTACTCCTGAGTGTTGCAGGGATAACAGATTAAAAAGAGTTTCTGTGGGGAAAAACACCTTACTCATCAGGACCAGAATGTTTGACAGGACAGATTGACTTGAGCAAAGTTGTTCAGAAGAGAAACTGATGTGAAAAGCAGACCTTAGCATTTCACCATTCAAAGTTCCTCCTGTGGTGCAGAGCTCCCATAGACAAGCATTACAGGATTCTTGGCCTCTCCTCTCAGGTGCTGGAAGTCCCTCAGGCTCAAATGAGCCCACTTGCAGGGCAGCAGGGAAAAAATGAGGCTGATCATAGTTTCCCTGAATATTCTCAGACCTGCTTCAGCCTGAAAGTACATAATTCCTTGCAAGATTTGCTTTGAAGAGACTTTGAAATATCCACAGTTTATTGTGGATCGGGGTGCATTTAGGGCTCCTTGGCTTGCTGCATTTGTCATTAAGCCATATTTACTTATGTAACAGACAAAAACAGCTCAGCACGCTGTTGAAGGCAATGTCTATTGTCATGGCTCATTTCTTAATCCAGAGTGACTAACTCAGCACAGATTATCTGTGTAGCTGGGCTGGATTTCTTAGGTTTTAGCTCAGGGTGGCAAAGAAAGTTCAAGCCAACAAGGAGGCCTGAGGCTGAACCTGAAATGTTGCTTTACAGATCTGAACTGAAAATGTGCTTATTGCAAAAGGGACATCACATATTCCAATGAGACATCACAATTCCAATGTGTTTTCAGATTTTAAATAGCAGCGTGAGACAGAGAAAATGCAGGTTTTACCCTTGAACATAGTATTCAATGAAACATGCTCTATATGACACTGACGAGTTGCTTGCAAAATTGTTGGGCTGTCTCTTGATCTGCAGCAGCTGCTATAGCTGCTACGTGCTGTATCATGATTTCTGTATCATGATTTCTGTACATTTTAGCAATGAGGATAAAGCCAGGCAAGTGATGATATAAGTATCTGTAAATAAAAGCAGACTAGTGGAGGTAGGATCACTGCAAACAGAAGCTATACACACTGTTCAGCTGAGCAAATATCTATCACGTAATGCAGCTGACAGGAGAATAGCCTTAAACAAAGGGATTAATAAGGTAATCAAACTGTTAAAATGTAAAATGGTTAATTCCCATGATATCTGAATTTGGTTTAACCTGTGAGCAGCAGTTAATTTTAGGAAAGATGTTCCATAACAGTGCAGAGTGTTTAGGGTAACACTCACCAAAATAAGCATTTGCTAGTACATAAAAATAAACAAAAGCAATATTAATTTTCTTGATGCTTCCCCAGTGTCAATATTTAACATGTTCTATTGTTCTGACATCTGGACCATTAAACAGATAAAGATAATAGGGACTGGAAAAACGGCCAGCCAAGCTACCCATAAAGTTGGGATATTACTAAATACTGATTACAACTATGATGCCTAAACTTGAATATGTAATCAAGCTTCTGGAGGTAAAAAAGAAGCAAAAAACGTAGCGGCAACAAGCCCCCACACCCCTCAAGCCAAAACAAGCTCCCCAGAAACTTAGCCAAAAACTTGCATAACTGAATAAGCAAAGAGGAATTTGCGTATGCAGTTCTTTACTCATTAACATCAGCTTTTGGAGCATGGTAAGTGCATGTGTTTATTTGGTAAACTAAACCAGACATCTGACTTGGTTGTCACATGAGGTCAGATCATCTTTCATGCCATGAAGGTAAACAGGGCAGCAATAAGCAATGAAGTGGCAAGCTGTGCATACGGAGTGCCCACACAAGACAGAATGTATAGCTTCCTGATATAAATGTTCTTCTGACAACGTGGCTGTTTTGCTCCTCTTTTTACTTCAGGGGCTCTGAAAGATGGACTAATTTGTCCTGATGACTTGATTTATGACTTTACAACATCTTACACCTAACTTTTATTTCATTTATATACATACGTAAGTATGAAAATTTCCTTAACACAGTGTTGCAAGTGCTTTTAATTCTCTTAGTATGGAGTCTGCCAGAATTCACAACACTAAGGCTTAAGGGTCCAAACTTGATATAGTGAAAAGTTATACCTTTTTGACTTGAGACTTTTTTTGTGATTTATGTCATTTTCCCAAGCAGCTTATATTCTCAGGATGTACTTTACATTTTGGTGGTTATACCTTTTAAAAACATCTATTCTCACTGAGAATAAGCAGAACTATTTCTAAGGCAGTATTTCTCAAGGTGAAAAAGAACTTTGATTGTTCAGAAGCCTTTAATCGGCTATGGAGGGGTTTCATTCCTTAATTAAGATTGCTCCACCATAAAGACTGATCATTGAACTCCGGCTTCATGTTTGTAGTTGGGTACTATCTCTGATTCCCCATCACTTTTTTTTTGTTTTAATTACATGATAGCCATGAATATTAGAATTCCATATTTTGAAATGAAAGTAACCAGAAAGACTAATTTTATAAAACATACCAAGCCTTCTTGCCTCCATATATGGGGGTTTCTAAAATGTGGAAGGATGGAAATGTTTCAAAAGAGCTTCCAAGTCATATACCTACCAATAGTATCCTGTGTAGGTATGTAGTCACAGAAGTAAGTGAACCCCCACAGAATACCAGGTCTGAATGGCTGTCATTTTCGTTTTGCACAAGTGTAAAAGACTAACCTTTCCAGTCTCAGTGCACTGATTTCACACTATCAGTATTGTGTCCACAGTAAACACCTTGATGAAATAGCACAGGTGATATTTAAAATACTTATTTACACTGGAAAGACTGTATGAGATATGCCGGAGCATGAGTTTACAGTGAATCAGCTGCTCTGCACTAAATCTCATAGATGTTGTTGCTAAGGGCTATACTCTCCTACTCCACTTTCAGCACTGGGGCCTTTGTGGGGATAGCAATATAGACAGACCCTAAAATGTGCAGGATAAAGAAATGCACTTTCAGAGGCCAGCAGTCTTGCAAGGAGGAGGTTTATATCTGTCAGAGCTGTCAGGCTCGATCCTCCCTGCCTGTGGCATCAGTGTTTATTCTCAGCTTTCACCACTTGCGCTGGGGATGTTGCCTCTGTACAGAGGACACCTGGATCTCACTGCTCCTGTTGTACACAGCCTGCATAGACAAGGGGTTTTGGTCTCCGGCTGGAAGCACAGTTTATTCAATCCTGTTTTGACAAAGTAAAATGTGTTTGTTGTGAAATGCACTTGCACAGCAAACTGTAATTACAGAGCAGTTAGGTTAATAGTGAAGCCAATGTAACAGACTCGCACAATTTTATTTGATCCAACAGCCCAGCCTACCCACTGAGCAAACCAGAAGAGAACATTCCCCTAACCTTCCCCTTTTATCTTTTTGGGACTCAGTACATTCTGCTGCCTTATCTCTTCTAAAACCAGTAAGTACCTGTTTAACTTGAAAGGGATTGATTTCCCCCTACCTGTCTACAATGGTGTTGCCTCTGGCAAAGTTTCATTTTTTACCTGTTTCTGAGGGAAATGGATTATTGCCTCAGTTTTCTGCATTTTCAATATCTACACGGATTTAATGTGCAAATTAATTAAATTGGCTCTTATTCTTCCTTGTTTTATATTTTTCTTGCTTGTCAGAGCTTTAGTGCTTTTCTTCCTAAGAACTTTGAGTAATTCAGTTCTGGTTTTATAAGCTGGTCTTATAATGCAGTCGAAAATATTTTCCCAGATGCCACAGATATTTGTATTTTTATACAAAATGGCTGTTGTGTTTGTTTTGTGCCCTTGTCACACAACCTCATACGGAGCTGCCTTTGCTGTGAAGAATGGAGGGGTGTGGACTGCCCTTTCTAGTCCTTGCTGAAACTCTTCATGGTCAGAACTCAGGCTGACTGTCACTGGTAAAGGTGAGGCCCTCCAAAAATAAGCAGTTGACTACTCATGAATACTACTGGAGGGGGTGGGGGTGTGTGTTGTGGTTTAAGCCCAGCTGGCAGCCCAGAACCTCACAGTCTCTCACTCACTCCCCTACCTTTCTCCTCCCACCCCTGCTGCTGGAGGGATGGGGAGGAGAATGGAAAGAATGTAACTCCCACGGGTTGAGATAAGAGCAGTCCAGTAACTAAGGTATAACACAAACCACTGCTGCTACCACCAATGATAACAATGAGAAGGGAAATAACAAAGGAAAAGAATACAGCCACTTACCACCCACCGACCGATACCCAGCCCGACCTGAGCAGTGATCTAACCATTCCAGGTAACTGCCCCCAGTTTATACAGTGGGCATGACGTGCTGTGGTATGGAATACCTCTTTGGTTAGTTTGGATCAGGTGTCCTGTCTCTGCTTCTTCCCGGCTTCCCCTCCTCCCTGACAGAGCATGAGGCTCAGAAAGTCTTTGGTCAGAGTAAACATTTCTGAGCAGCAACTAAAAACATCGGTGTTATCAGTGCTGTTCCCAGGCTGAAAGTCAAAAACACAGCACTGCACCAGCTACTAAGAAGGAGAAAAATGACAGCTGCTGCTGCTGAACCCATGATAGAGTGACATCAATTCACACTTGAACGAGAGACTGTGCTGTCTGGAGGAGAGGGCTGGAGGAGAGGGAGCCTTGGCTAGGCACTGGTGGCATTTGCGAACTAGGTCTGAGAACCTCAATCCGGTTATGTAGGTGCTGAAAGCACTGTATGGCTGTGTTATGCTCCACCTGACATTACACTGATGTGAGCTGCCACTTGCCCTGCAATGCAGTAGGGTGAATGTCTGTAGCCTCCGCTACCTCATAACTCCAGTGAGATTACTAATTGTAAGAGTTAAGAGTCATCCCAATCCTTAAACCTACTTTTGGGGATGTCCTAAGTAGGTATTCAGGCTGTGACAAACTGTGTTTCAAAAGGGAGTAATGCACCCTCAGAGCCAAACAGGTAAGTCATTAAAAAACAGAGCTCAAACCTTTCAGAGATCGCTCGTAGTTTGCATCTGGCTAGCATCACCCTGAGGACCTGTCTGAGTATATTCTATTAAGTTCCTTATGCAAATATTCAGTAGACTTATGCAATTCTCTCCTGGCAATTTTTTTTCTAATTTAAGCTTTAAAAGATACTTTAGGGGTGTTTTCAGGATTTTCTTTAGAAAGCTTGTACTGATGTATATAATGTAAGCCTCTACTAAATTGGGGGTGTTCATTTTAAAACAAAAAAGACAAACAAAAAAGTGGAGGAAAGAGAGTCAGACAGCGGCTGAAATATGCATAGTAGGATGGTAAAGCAGACCCTGTTTTAGTTATCATTCTTAGTTTTTCATTCAGGTTTGGTATTCACAAAATGTACTTTCCCTGTATTTTGCTCTTTCTTCTGGTTAATCTGTTAGCACAATCCTGCTCTTCATTAGACATGAGCTTATATTAATATTTACTTTGATAGAAAAGACCAATGCTGTTGCACAGTGATCTTGAAATGATCCAAAAGAAGTCTGCAGGAAAACTTAAAGAGTGAAAGCAGCACTCTTGGAAACAGGGCCCTTATGCCTTCCTCTGGTAACATAAATTATTCCAGGTAGTGAATACATGGTCTGGCAAAGAGGTTTGTTCCTGGATTTCTTCTGAAATGTCAAAAGGCTTTGCTAATCTTCTGAACTCCTGCTACATCGCTAAAGCTCTGTCTTTTTCTCATCTCTATAGGATGCTTCTTTTCTCACACAGTCAGCATGCTTATTCAGTGATATATTAGAGACGAAAGAAAGGCCACAAAGATGATCAGAGGGCTGGAGTACCTTTCCTAAGAAGGGAGGCTGAGAGCTGGGCTTGTTCAGCCGAGAGAAGAGAAGGCCCTAGGAAGACCTTTGAGCAGTCTTCCAGTGCCTAAAGGGCACTTACAAGAAATATGGAGAGGAACTTTTTTCAAGGCCATGTAGTGATGGGACAAGGACGAATGGCTTTAAGCTGAAAAAGGAGAAATTTAGATTAGATACTAGGGAGAAATTCTTCACAGTGAGGGAGATGAGGCGCTGGAACAAGTTGTCCAGAGCAGCTGTGGTTACCCCATCCCTCGCAGTGTTCAAGGCCCAGCTGGACAGGGCTTGCAGCAACCTGGTCTAGTGGAAGGTGTTCCTGCCCATGGCAGGGGGGTTGGAACTAAATGAGCTTTAAGGTCCTTTCCAACCCAGACCATGATTCTATGATTAATGTGTGTGTGTATGGAGAGAGACGGAGAAAATGTACAGCTGTTTTTTTAATTCCAGGTGTCTGTTCTTGCTTTGTCTTCCATCAGCCACTGTTTTCCAGTCTTTGTTCAGCCTCCAAGAGCACTTTCTGCCCTGAAACTGTAACCTAATAACTTCATATTCCCTCCTCCTTTCTTCCTTCCTTAAGTTAGTCTACATTGGACAAGAAAATAAGGAGATAGGTTCTCTGTAGCTTTGAACTTCTGCAGCTACTACTGGTCATTTTTATGTTTAGGTACTCAGCATCCCAGAAAATCCTATTTCAGGTGTTTAAAGTAATCTTTTGTTGCTTTGTTGCTGAGCTACTTCAAGCTGTGCAGATAAACTAGGTGCATATTTTTCAGTGACACTAGGAATTAATAGATTTAAATATAAATCATTCCCACAGCCAGGAAGCACATTCAAATGTTTTATATTTGCTACAGTAAGTACATATGTGAGCTTTGAAAATTTGTAAATAGATAAGTAATATCTGTCAGGAGAACAGCCTGTACTATACCTTACTGTTCCATGAAACACATCAAACAGTTTCTTGCGTAGCATTGGGACTTTAATGCTGGTAAATAATCTGGTTTTATTGGATACTAACTGTTGATTTAATCATTGTGTTGGTGACCTGCTTCCTGCAGCTTTGGTCTGCCTATACCATTTCTCCTGGCACCAGGAAGCGCAGGCAGCACATTGCTTTCTAATCATCCTCGCTGTGATGTCCATGCCAGACTACCTGAACATCCCAAAATGCCACGCAGCTATTAATCTGGCAGTGGTGTAGCCACTAAGTAAGTCATGTTATCTCCATTTTACAGATGAGCCAGGTAAAGGAGACAAAGGTGAGTTAAATGACATGCTGAAGGCCACAGAGAAAGGTTTTAGTTCAGCCAACTGTTTCTTTGGCTCCAGCCACAAACAGTCATAAGGAGACTGTGCTGGTTCTGTACACCTGCTGCAGGTAAATGGGAAAGCTGGGGCTAGGCATGGGGAATCTCACACTGGCTAGCAAGAGTACAATTTAGTTTCTAAACAGCCTGTTGTTTTATAGTTGAAAGGAGCTTAAAGTAGCAAAATAACTGACATGTTTTAATCATTCAGAACAACTCTTCCTTGGCACTTTCCTAGAGCGAGGTATGGGTGAATCTCAGCAGTGGTTACCCCCACCCTACTTACCAGCTTCTGGTATCAACATGGGGTGAAATGGCAAAGATTACATTTCTGTCCCTCATTTTCTAAATAGGTTTCCTTAGGGCCTAGAAACAGCAGGAGTTAAAACAGAGAGTGTGACTTCAAGGTAGGAGGTTCAGCCTATGGCATGAGGAATATTTTATGTTATTTTTCAGTGAGATTTCACTCGGGTTGTTTGAATGTTTTCTCCACCTCTTCATTTCTTTTTTATGATTATTGTTAAATATTCTTTGATTATGCTGCCTGAGTGTAGTTTATCTTACAGAGTGTAGCCTTTTGTCTTGCAGAAGTGGATTCACTCCCTCCCTGCCCTGACATATGCTGCTGAACGTGGCTGTGTTCTTGCTGTGCAGCAAATCTATTCATGGTTTTATGAGTGGAAAGGGCTGTTTGCTGCGTGGAGCCCAGCAGGGCTAATAGCATATCTTTTCCCTGAGCTATTATCCCATTGGATTACCACCTGCCTTTTTACTATTTTGCAGGCTATTAACATGGTCAGCTGATAAGATATAGGTAAGCTTGCTACTAATTGAGTTCCTTTTTTAGGAGTGAAATTTTGGAAGGACAGACCACATATAAGGCACCAAGAATAATTGTCCAGGAGTTTGTAGGCTCTGACTCAACTGAGTTATCAGTCTGAACTGAAGACTCATGTACTGGGTAACTTCATACTTAATATTCACCTCCAGGAAGAACCTCTGTGCTTTATGGCAGAAAGTTTGGGAAAGATGATACAGTCTCAAAAAGGGAAGGTACAGTTGGCTGCTGCTACAGCTGAAGTTATGTATTCACTCAGCTACTCCTCTGTGTCAAAGCACTTATTTTCCAGGAGCAGGCAGCTGTAGTTGTAGTCTTGATGTTTACAATCGAAACTTCTTTATATATAGTTTTTAGAAGTTCACAATCAGCTTCGTTTGGTTCCCACTGCTTCCACAGAATATTTGGAGAAGGGAGATACTGGTGATCGGCTTCCAAAAAAAGTTATTAAGTTAGCCATTATTCAGACACCAATGTTAGAGATGAACTTTGTGAGCTTCTGCCAAAGATCTATCTAGCCCCAATCTCCACTGCTGAGTAGGAAGTTTACTTCTTTACAGGATAGTCAGCAGTGCTTGGGTGGTTAATATTGTATTTTTTCTTAATACAATTACTCAACTGAGAACTGGAAAGTGCCACTATTTTATACATGACTTATTTTTGTTTATGCTGCATTTTCAGGATGTCTACTCAGAACACAGGCTGTCCTAATCCCTGTGTTCAAAGCTGAAACTTGAAAACATCCAAGATTACTCCCACTTCTCTCTCACAGACCTTTCTTCAATGAGGGTAGTAACACAGAAAATTTTCTTAGAGTATATGATGAACATTGTGAATGTAGAACTTTTACTATAGGACTCTGATCAATGCTTGTTTGGCCCAAGTTCTATCTACTAGCGAATCCAAAAATAATCTGTTTGCTCAATTTGCCCTTTGTGTAAAGCTGGTGGCTAGTGAACAAATAGAAGAAATGTGACCTAATAATTGAAGGAGATCATGGGAAGAAAGGAAGAAAAAGGGTAAAAGAAAAAGGAAAAGGGGAAAAAATAGAAAGAGAAAGCATAAAGAAAAAAAAGGGAAAAGCTTGTGATTGGACATATTTAATTTAATTTATTTCATTATTTCATTAATTTAATTTAATTTAATTTCATTTCATTTCCTTTTTCCCATCAGAAATGTCTCTGACAATATAACTATCAAATTAAAGAAGAGAGGAAAGAATCTCAACACATTTACTTTGAAAGTTGTTACCGTATGTCTAAGCAGCATATCATTTCCAGATACTATATTCATTGTACTGACATCAGTAACATTTTTAATCTAATTAACACAAAATAGATATGACAGGAAAATGAGAAAAGGAATATTGAGTTGCCATGTACAAGCTTCTTTTTAAATGGAGACATATTCTTTCCAACTTATCCCATGTGCAATTGCCTTGGCCAACATAACAGAAGAGAACAGCATAAAACACTGATTCTGTACACATTAGCAGGGGCTTTGCCATGAGCTCTAATGGTAGATTTCCTTTCCCAGTCCCAGATTTTCTGCTCCTCCAATTATATCATATGTGTGTCACTACTCTCAATTCTCAGTCCCTAATTCTCAATTTTCTGGTCTCCAGTCCTTGGAAATAAAATGAATTTTGCACTACCTGTTAACACCACACACACTCTTGCCTCTTGACTCCTCTTCCTGGTCCCAATGTATCAAACCATTGCAAAAGCTTGTTCTTCTCAATTTTAAATCTCTTTTTGTTTAGCCTTTTCTGTTACTGAAAATTGTGCACCAGTTCTGACAATGCTGCTCTTTTTATGCCTTGATCAGTGGTGATGTAATTAACAACAGTGACAGGTACATGTCTGTGATTAGTCACATTCACCCTTGCAGTGAATGGGGTAACCTACAATGCAGAAACAGTGTTTCAGACTCTGCAGATTCAGGCAAACATCTTCAGAAATGCTTTATTTAAGTGATATTTCACAGATTTTTCTTGCAATTTAACCACTTGCTTAGGAAAACAAACGAACAAAAATGATGCTAAAATCCACTGCAACCATTATGAATTAAAAAATAAATGGGGGAGAGGTGGATAAAGTGGAAGTTTTAGCCATCAAATCGGGTTCTTGCTGGTAATGAACATTTTGTGAAAGACTGATTTATGACCTATAACTGTGAATGAAATAAAGATAGAACATAACTACATAATGACCAAATACAGTATCTCCAAGACCAAGGGAAAACAATTAAGTATTGTTGCACTATGAGTTGAAAAAAAAAAGGTAAGTAGTAGAATTGAAAAAACTACCATAAATCATCTCCAATTAGCTGTTGCAATAGACATGCTAGACAATATTCTGTCCTTACGATTGTACTTTCAACCTTCACATCCGTTCCTTTTTGTTTTGAGAGAAGCAATGCAAAATATTCGTTTTCAGGATTTTGGAAAGAGCTATTATTCATCTATCCTAAAAAAAGGCACCAGTATTTTGTACAATGAGGGCTTACTCACTTGCGGAGAAGTTCTAGTCCTGCAGAACTATGAAACTTATCAGTGCTTTATATAAAAAATTAGAGGTTGCTTTAGTCCTCAAATGTCCCTACCAAAACACAAATAGCACTGGAAGGCACTGACATTGGAGAGGCAATCCTCTTACTAATATTCAAACAAACGACTGAGCCTTTTGGGATTCCTGCATGCATAGTTTTTCTGCATTTTGTCTTGGGACATTATTGTAAGTCTTGCCCTGTTTTGAAGTGTTACTGAGGTTGAAAGTTTTGTTGTCTACTGTCACCTGGGACTAAGGTATGGCTGAGAGTTATGTAAGAGCTCATCTTGTGTGCAAATAGATATTCAAAGGGACCTCAAACCATGGTAAAATATTTTGTCATCTGGGCCTGGCTTCTTTGGCTCAGATTTCTACCCCACCTGCCTCGTGCCTTGCTGTCTCCCATTCCGCCTACAGATCTTCTGTGTGATGACGGCAAAAGGTATAGAGCAAATTCATCCTCTTTGAGGTCTCCTGGCCTTAATGTTAACACTGCAAACTTGTTTCTCTTCAGATAGAGTTAATCTAAGCCTGCATCATTCTTGTGCTTAGTGAGAGAAGGAAAATTTAAATTGATGGTCAATTTTTTCTTGTATTTTTAAGAATAATTTAATTATTATTATTTGCCCCTTAAATTCGTCTGCTTTTTCAGTATGATGGTAGGTCTAGGATTCAATTTCAACTTGCTTGCATTAATAACTTAGCAATTATCAGGGTAGTTTTTGCATCACAGAGCTGCTGCATATTGCTGCAGAACTTCTGTTCCTGAAAAAGAAGGCTTTGACTGTGACAGACCACAAAGATGCAAGAGATAGCATTTCCATTGGTAGTCTCTACAGAAAGACCACATTGTCAAAAGTCAGTAGTGATTATCTTTGACTCTGATATAAGTAAGTCCTCTGTCAGTGGAATTCAACAAAGGTTTTCATCTGTCCTCATCTTCCAGCTAGAAAAAAAGGATGACGAATATTTGTTAGACTTCTCTTTTGAAGACTCTTAGAAAGGTGTAACTCGAGGAACTTTTTTCAGTTAATGAAGTATTTTGAAATGGAAATCCCCAGCTCTTCAGGCTAGTTTACAAGCTTTGAAACAAGCCATTATACAAGTTCTTAGAAAAACATAGAACAAATAAAGGTTTGATTCTCCAACATTTTCCTCCCAGGTAAATCATAATAGGTAACGCATGCATGGAGAGTGCATAAAAGCAAGGACAGCATTTTGGTCATTATATGCATTTGTAACCATAGGCCACTGGTAGTCTGTCTTTTTTTGGTTGAGTATTTTGAGGAAGAATTTGAAGATTATGGGGGTTGCTTTGTGGGCATTCATGCAGTGGTTACCCTAATCATAAGGATCAGAAAAAGCACATAAGAATAATTCTTTGAAAAATTTTACATTTAGGGTAATGGCCTGTTAAAGCAGACAGGTTTCTTCTGCTTGCTATCACATAGAAATCAGTGGATATTATAGAGGGGCCTGTAGATTTCCTGTAGACAAGCACCAGGTCAAGGTAAGAGACAGGCTGAGGGCAGAAGAGAGTTTGGTTCAGAAGTGCCCTAAACAAGGGGAGCCTGGAGGGATGATGGCTGGTAAGAGCAGGGAAAGAACAGTCATGAGCAAAGGGACATCAAAATTGGGGACTAAGGAAGATTTTGCTGTATATTTAGCTAACAAACGGTATTACTGGAAAACATCTGCTAGAAAGTATAAGCAGGAGGAAGAAAATCTATTCAAGTTGTTCTCATGCAATTAGTTATTCACAAATGGGTTATGGGCAGACACACAACAGTATCACGCTTGCAAAATGGGCTGCATATGAGATGCATTTTTGGCTCCTATGGAGTGCAGATTTGAAATGAGGAGCTTGTTTGCCTTCTTGTTAGAGAAACTTCTGGGGATTGATCACTGGATTTTCACCACTCCTTCCCTTTCATTTCACTGAGATGTGAACATGAGGGGCCAAGTGTACATACTAACTGCTAGGGAACTCCATTTTTGGACAGGGGAAAGAGAAGATGATCTGTGAGCATTGGCTGGTTAAAGGTCCCCCAAAATGTTTTATTAAATAAATTCATAGTCAACTCATTCAGAAATACACAGCAAATAGATAAAGCAATACAAATGTTGCACACATAGATTTTAGCAGGTATCCTTTAGCAGGTATTCTTTAATTCTTTTAGTCTGAGTGCAGCCTACTGAGTTCGGGCCTTGCACTCCTCTTGTGGAAGAAGTGACTGTACTGTGGCATCCTGTTCATGTCCTTTGGCCTGAAATATCTGTTGCCCACACAGAGACTTGAAAAGCGTTATAGGTGTGTAATGTCATGTAGTTAGACAGAAACAGGTGATTAAGGATATCTATGACCTGTAAGGTGTCTCCCTTGGTCACGAGTATTTATCACCCAGTGTTTATCTAACATTGCTATAATTAAAACTCCCAAGAATATTTTGAAAGACAGAGGTGTCTATCTCACAATTACAGAATAAAAAGTCTCACATCCCAGGATTTAGAAGTACTTCTTACTGATCTGCTCTCTTCTTGGCAACAGTGTATAAATTGCAAACTCTCGTTCAGACTGCAAACTTTCTGGAAGGACATTTTGTTCTGAGTTTGTTTGCATGGTGTCCAGGGCAACCATATGCTTAGCTGGTACTGAAGCTCCTTGGTACTGTGATGCTGTCCTTAAAGAACAGCACTGTTCATTTCTTATGCTAAAGTGAGTAAAGGTACACTTATATACATTCAGAAAAATAAGTCATGCTCTGCATGATGTGAGCACTGGAGACATCTCTTAATTCTTAGCTCTGTGTGCTTGTCATTTTCTAATCCCTTCTTCAAATAGTATGTTAGTTTAATATTTACTAGTTGCTGGGCCCAGCACATTTATTTTTTTTTCCCTAGAAAAAAGTATGTTGTGTTCATTTGTTGTTGCTCTCTGGTTTGTGGTTTTAGTTTTGTTATATATATATATGTATATATATACACATATATATGGGGCAAAGAAAACTGTGAAGAACAAAAGGGCACACTTCATTGTATTAAATCAGTCTCCTTCTTTGCCACCAGCATGGTGGTTCCAACTATGCTGAAGCACTTGCATGCCATAAGAAAAAGAAAAGGAAAATCTCACCAGTGACAGCTGTACAGGGATGATTTTTCACTCACTGGAGAGGCTGTCATAACTCACAGTCTTAGGAGAGTGTCTGTTTCTCACTGTCACTGGTGAGATAAGCTATATTTAATGCTGCAACATCAAAGCTGCCAATTTTACATTTGCATTTAGTGGTACAGTTGCACATTAAATACACTGCAAGCCAGGCTTTGGTTTGCAAAGGGTGAAGTGATGCAATTACATTAGTGGGAAAAAGAGCTTACTTACATTTTCAGAGTGTAGAGTTTGACATTTTAAGAACATTGAACAGGTAGAGATTTAAATGATGTGAATTTATGTATTATCAGCAACACTACATTAAAAAATGTGCATGAGCGTATTGAGGTCAGACTTCTTATTCTGCAAATTACTTTAGAGTATCCTTGGATAGCTCAGTACTAATTATAAAACAAAATCAACATCCAGTCTGCTATAACTAGTATCGAAGAAAGGAATTTTTGTTATCAGCAATAGAGTTGAAATATATATTCATGACTGTAAGCAATGAGGAGGTACAATTAGAATGAGAATATCCTGGTTGATTATCTGTTTGTTTAAATGAGCAAAAATTCATCAAGTTCCTTTCAGGTGGTGGACTGCATAACAAACTAACGATCAGGATTAAGCATCGTTTCTTATTTTCTTTAAAAGGCTAGCGAAGTAATTGAAAAACACTGGATAGAGTCTGTTGTACCCAAACAGCATAAATCTAAAGTAAGGGAGATAAACATACAATGGTTACACTTCTTCACTATCCATGTGTCCTACGTTTGAGCTATTTATTAACTGAAATGTGAATGGGCAATGAAGGGCCAATTTATATGTTACACCAAGAGATGTATTATAACTGCCTGAAGCATCGATTTCCTTCCTTTGCCTATTCTTGATTGGGATATACACACATAGAACAACAATAATGTGGGGTTTCCTTATCAGATCTTGGATATTTCCCCAGACTGTCTGCAACCATTAACCTTGCATATTATCTGACTTTAGTGATTAGTACAAGGCACAAAAAAAACGTATTGATGGCCATACTTAGGTTAGAATGGTTAGCTGAATTATTGGAGGTTAGATTTTGCTGACTTTGTGATACAAATGATAGTATTATGCTAGTCCTGTGAAATTGCTAATTTGTCATTTCTTTCATGGTGTAGTCAATGATGTGGTACTAATGAATGAGGCACGTAATTGTGCAATACCGAATTGTAGCTTCTTGCTGATGCCTTCCATGCCTGTGTTAAGAGGAAGCAAATGTCAAGACTCTCTTTGTTCGCTAGTTCCTCTTGCATTTCTGCACCCTGCTGCTAGATGATCGGAAACTGTGCTTGTAATTAATGCTAAGGCTGTTGCGGTTCAGTTTACAAGCTTAAGTTTGTTCTGTTGCACTCATTGCTTTTGGTAGGACTCTGACACTTCCCTACTCGTGCAGCTCTGCTGTGAGATATGTGTGCTGCACCTGCAGTGAACTAAACTAGATAAAGTCCTCTAGGGTCTTAGAGTTGCTACTGTTCTGAGATCCCTTCACGAAGCTTTTTCTCAGAGACTATCCAACAAAGTGGGCCTCCAAAAGGATTTAGAAGATAAACTGGAGTGGGTGAACTGGGGGTCAGTGTTTGAAACATTTCTTTTTGTCTAACTGTTCTATTTTTGCTTACATGTTTGTCCAAGGAGATCTGGCTGGACTAGAATAATACATTGCAGTGGTCAATCATAATGCTTCTCATCCTTACCCTTAATTTGGGTCTTTCCTTTTAATTGATAAAATAGATTTCATGATTGTTCATAAGTATCATTTCAGCTTGCCTTAATAAATGCTTTTTAGTGCTTCTCTCAGAAGGCATTGGAGAAATAGACATACAGATATCTATCAATGTTCCACCTGTTATCTGGAAGCAGCTGGGCCAGACCATTAGTTTACTTGTGCAGTGGTGGACTCCTGTAGCAGCCTGAAGTGGAGCAAGTTCTCCTGCAGTGAGGGCTGTGGGAGGCATTGCTGCCCTCAGGAGCACTATGGCAGTCCTGTACTACCTGTCATTGTACCTAAAGCTCTGGTTTTGGAAAATTAAGTAAATACTGGAAAATCTCAGCCTAAATTGAAATGAGACAGAAAAATAAATACAGACTAGGAAATTGTATTTATTACAAGGAAAATGAAAAAAAATCATAGTTGGTCGAGAAGTCTGGAAAACAAATACAAAGTGGATTTTGAAGTCTTTGAAATCAAAAGATGTGTGCAGCAGAGAAAGTTTACACTATTATAAAAAAGAAAAGAACAGTTTCATTTTAATTGGGTGCTTGTTGTAGGTTGTGTTGATGAATTTTACAGATTTGGAGTCCCAGAGTCTGATTTACTGCTGTATGGTTTGATTTAATGTTAATGTGGTACCACTGAGCTCAAAATAAAGGACCTCAGCACAAGTCCTTGAAAATCCTTCCCTAACTGTCCTGAGCAGTTTAGTCTTGACAAAATCACTTTGGAAATCACCTTTTTAGCCTTACTATATATAAAACAGGAATAGCAACATCTGTTTACATTTGAAAAGTGGTTTTAGATTTTATATAAGAATGAGTTGGTGTCTGGCTGTTAATGAATGATGCCTGTGATGCAGAGCAAAGGGGTTCTGTTCTCCCATCAAATTTGAAGTGGCAGAGATACATACTATCCAAATGAAAAAGACAAAGTCCCAGTTAATCTGATATGCTTAGATTTAACTAGAAGTCATTTCAGGCTTTTTAGGCTCACAATTCTGTTCTCTGGTTCTTTACTATGAGCAGCTACCGAGCTGTAATGAACTTCCACTGATGCCAAAGTTGTTATATTTCTTAAAATGACATCAGTATAAATAGTCTTCTTTTGTAACAAAATGTGTATTTATTGCATGAGTTTTCAAGCCAGTAGTCATGCTATTCTAAAAGGTATTATTAACATGTCTCTGAGTTTGGAGTGATGTCCTCCTCCTGCTGCTGAAGAACTCAAGCTCTGGTAGTGACACACTCGCAAATTGCTGTTCTGCTTGAAGCCTTTTAATGGAAGATAGGAAGGCGGCTATTTTTCAGATCCAGCCTGTCTGAGAGCAAAAGCAATTTTGTGTCAGTTTTAGGAGAATAGTTTACTTGGGA
This sequence comes from Psittacus erithacus, assembly GCA_009867235.2. Lineage (NCBI taxonomy): Eukaryota > Metazoa > Chordata > Aves > Psittaciformes > Psittacidae > Psittacus > Psittacus erithacus. The sequence continues at coordinate 24,442 of WYDI02028564.1, forward strand.
GCTCGACCCTTCATGAACTAGCAGAGAAATTCTCCCATCAGAATAATTCGGAAGCATGTTGGTTTTTTCGGCTTTTTTTCCCCCCAGATCTTCACTCATTGCACATATATTTGTGGAATGTGGAGTGCACCAGATTTTCTGTTAGATGCAGCATTTCAACAAAGTTAACCAGCAAATACAGTAAAAAAGGGATTGGTAGGGTCCCACTACTGCAGAGTGAGTGGCTTTCTAAAGCATAGGGATAGGGGTATTTGGAGCAAGACAGCAGTGAGCACATGCCATTTGTGCATTGTGCAGGACTTCTACAGAACTATCGCCCATGGGCTTAGGCAGTGTAATTTAACAAATGAATCAATGAACCAGTTGCTATTTCTAGTTCTGTTCCCAAATGAAGCTATGATCTTCTTCTTAACTTTAGAATTTAAGCTTTGTGGATGGTCTTTGACAATGTGTTTGCACAAAGCCAAGAATAAAAAGGGTTGTAATGAAGCAGACACACTTATTTTCTTCTGTTACTGCTGTTTTAGCTGTCTAAGGAAGCAGATAAGAGAAGTTCTGTAGACCAAGACAATATCTCTTAGTTGGAATAGCCAGTATAACTTCAAAATGTAGGCAAACTCTTGGGCATACAATCCCATCTTTAGATCTGGAGTAGGAGATGCACACCTTAACCCTAAACAATAACCGTATCTTACAAGAACTCATGTTTTCTGGTACCCAGAGACACTATGAACAATATTTTACAGTTGCCTCTTGAAGATTTTTTTGCAGGTCTCCACTGAAGAGCAGGATTAGAGATCAGAGAGTGATTGGTGAATACCTGGGTCTTTAATTGGTTTGTATGGATGTGTGAGTTCACTCTAGGTTGCGGCATTTGTTAAGTTTTGCCTACTCAGTTTCTGTGAGAGCTTTGTACAAAGTATTCTGTGTGCTGAAAAGTACTGGAATCCAAGGATTTTGGTTGTTTCATTTAGCTATTTTGATGTTGCAAGCAGAAGAGTTGGCAACTCTGTTGCCCACAGAACAGTTGGCAAGCTTCCTGCTTATTAGTCAGACAAGGCATAGATCCATACAGTATTTTTTTGACTACAGAAACTTTCATCTGTAGTGTAAGAAAATGAGAAGATTACTTAAAGAGTAGGAACATTTATGTTAGGAATATATCTTTGAAGATAGGGTTAGGGTTAGGATTTCAGAACGGTCTACAATTTCTTAATGACTGTCCTGCGTTCAGCAGCAGCAGTCATTTTTGTCCTTCTTAGTAGCTGGTGCAGTGCTGTGTTTTTGACTTTCAGCCTGGGAACAGCACTGATAA
>WYDI02028566.1:3657-50352 GCA_009867235.2 Psittacus erithacus
TCTCTTCCCTTGTTATTTCCCTTATCATTATTATTATTGGTGGTAGCAGCAGTGGTTTGTGTTATATCTTAGTTACTAGGCTGTTCTTATCTCAACCCATGAGACTTACATTCTTTTGATTTTCCTCTCCATCCCTCCGGGAGTTGAGGGAGGAAGGAGGAGAGTGAGTGGGAGACTGTGTGGCTGGACTTAAACCACGACACTGCTTTTAGGAGAAAGGAAGGTCATAAACTTTAAATTTAAAGTAGATTTTTGTGCATAAAATCAAGGCAGAAAAGTGCTTCTCTTGGAACTAGTGCCCAACACCTTTTCATACTAATGAGAGAAATAATTCTCCGGAGGACGATATATGTAGTTTCTTTGGTATTTATGCTGACAGCTCCTAATTGATTAGAAGTAGCCGTTACTTCTTGCCTGTTAGTAGGTATGTGCTACAAATACAATCTTCACCTGGATCAGAGGTTCCAATCTGCAGAAAGATTTTTTGTATAATTCAAAAACAGGCTTCTACATTTTAATGGGTTACACGTGCTTGGAGAAGCTATACAAAGTTGCATTATATGTTAATACTGTCTTCTCATCAAAACAAGGATTTTAACCATTATAAAAGTTATTTCTTTTTGATAATCATTAAAATTTGGTCATTTAGTTTTAAACTGAATTTGACCCTTTATAAAATTTTAACTACAAATATTTGGAAACTTAAACTCACTTATATCTACTCTTTACACTGTTTAACCTTTAGTCGTCAGTTCTCTTGTTTACCTCTGGTTCTAACGTGGCTATGACATGTGGAGCAGCTACATGTGAAAACAAGGGTACAGTTTTATTTGGTTACTTGCAGCAGAGACAGGCTTTGCCAGTGCTCTGATTGGAGTGGATATAAGGAGGAAGTCATACAGCTGCATTAACACACTCTCCTGTTCTAATAAAACTCCGTGATGCTTTTAAACGTGAAAACATCACGGAGGCGATACAGTTGCACAGCTTTCAGGCTGGAGGGAGGTAAGATTACAGAATAAGTGAAGTGAGTTCAAGTTTGGCTTTAAGAAAATACATGAACAAATTTGTGAAGCCTGGACTGGAGCCAAGGAAGTGATTTTATTTAACACTGGTGTAATTTCTGCAGATTATTGGTAAAAGAAATTTTCTGTTTCTTCTTCTCCTGGCCTGTTGTCCTCAGACATTCAGCCTTACCTTTTCCTATGAATCAGGTGCCATGACAGCTGCAGTATAAGTTTAATCTGCCCTCAGTCCTTTCTTTCCTTCCAAGAACTGAAAAAAGATTTTCTTTTCAAAATATACAGGACTCATTCTCTCCATTCCTATGAGAACCATGTGGTTACAACACTTGCCTTGAAAACGGAAGACATGGATTCAGCTCTGTACTCTGTCAATTCCCCACTGTAGCTGCATTTTCTAAGGCTACGATTCCTCTTCTTTTCTGTCCTGTGTGCTCTAAAAAAGCCTACCAGATTTAAAGCCTCCAAGAACTCAAGAAAAATGTCTCAGGCATTTTAGGTATTCAAATGTTCATTGAGTTCAGTACTTTACTGTTAAAAATTGTGAGACATCAGCTATGCAAGAATTAGGGGAAATTTTGTGTTCAGTGTCATAAAAACAAGCTTGATGGGCTTTGAGGTGCATTGTCCTTCTGTAAACCTCTCTACAGCATCGTTAAACAGAGGAAAGACCATTTATATAGCAATAGAGGGCAATGTCTCTCTCTGTTTACTTGTTCACTGATTAGTCAATATACTCAGTTTATTTGCAGTGTTGTTCACTGTTAGAACTAAAATACCAGTTATTCTCAGTTGCCTCACAGCCTAATGGGCATAAATTGCCTTTTTCCTACAGAAATTCTGTCAGAGGTCGGTCCTTCCACTCTTCAATTATTTATATTTCTGCTGTTATTAGTCCTGTTAGCTATCAGCCTAAGTAGGAGACAGTGTGGAACCTTGCCTTTCCAAGGTCTATGCTGCTGGGAAGAAGCAGCAACTGCTTAGTAGCACTTCTGTGTGACACCACGTCAGCTCTTGCATCCATGCAGTCTCTTCTTGCTGCTTCCTGTTGTTCAAGGAAGGAGGATAGATAATTCCTCCTTTTTCTTCCCATGGCTGTTTCTGCATGCCCTATGTGAAGACTCTCACTCTTTCCTCTGTCCCCCTCACAACTACTCTAGATAGTTATGTAAGGACCTTTACTGCACATATTCCACTTGAAGAAAAGCCATTCTGCTAAGAGATGACAACAGTTCTTCATCTACAATTACAGGTTATTGTTTTGAAGTCTCTGAAAAATGCTATTGAAGAACACCATTATTGCAAATCTTTTCCTTGTAAGTCTGAACTATCAAATGCCCTTAGTGTGTTGAAAAACTCATATATGGACAATCTGAGTCACAAAGTGTGATTTGGAAGGTCTGTGGACCTAAAATAAATGTCTGGATATAAGAGATTTGACTGTAAACTCTGTATGGCTGCCAAATATTTGAAGTAACCAAACTGGGCATTATCTGCAAATTCGTATGGTGTGTTTGATTTAAGAGTTGATATTTTCTTTTGTGTGTATTTTCAACTATGGAATGAGCTATCATGCTGTAGCATTTCACTGTTTGGGCAAGTCACATTTCATCATTTTCAGAGGTCATAGTTACAAGGTCAGATTTACACTCTGAGGGATTCAAGTCTTCTAAGTATTCACATTGGGTTAGTTTTTGGTCTATATTTCCTGTCATTCTCTGCTTAAATAAAAACACTGACATAATTCAAAGTACCCGGTGTTGAAGTAGTGTCAAATGAATATCTAACTGTTCATGTGATACCTAACTTCCAGCCCACTGAAATCTGTGACAAGATTCCCAGTGGAGTCATTGTTTTTTCTATCACGATTTTAGTGAGTACTACCACAACCCAAAGGCATCAAAGGCTACATAAAGGTATAACTGTCTCATAGATTAACATTACTGAATCTTCTCAATGAGATGGACAAGATAGCCAAATTGGACATTCTCTGTTTCTGACAGGCAAGATCTCAAGTTGATATATTATTCATTTTCGAAAGTAAACATCTCTTCATCCCATTCTCAAGGAATATAAATAGTTGAGGTAAATATCTGGGATCTGTGATATCAGCCATTGTACAGCAAGAAACACAGCTGGTCCCTGTCCCAAAAACTAGCTAAAATGAGGTGGGAGCTTAAAGGTGAATATTGTGAATGAAAAAAAAGAAGGCTAGGGAGGAAAAGGAGGAAAAGTAGATATCGAGATACTGCCAAGTAGCTCAAAAATATCTAAGTGGTACTGTATCCTATTCCTAGGACAAAACATGTATCTCATAATTATGCTCTGAAACGGTCTCATCAAACACCTGACACCTTGAAGGCTTTTAAAATGAAAGCCTCAAGGACAAGCATAAGGGTACACAGTAAAACAACACTCAAGAGAAGAGCAATAGAATAATTGTGAGAAAGAAATCCAGCATGAGAGCAACATCGAAAAATAGATAATAAAACCAGCCATCCTATTCCAGTAGCTACAGCAGGGATTACTCTTCTATGTTGCATTATATAGTGCAGACAGACCCTTGTTTTTGAGGTTTTTGCACTTTCGCTTTCCATATCTTTTTTCTGTGCCTTTTCACCGGACAGGTATTCCTGTCCCAAAAGAAAGATGCATCTGAGTGTGTCTTTCATGTTTTTTCTTTTTTTCTTTTTTCCATGTAGCAGTTTTTGTTGTAGTAAAGGATGCTTCAGAACACTACTGCCCATGTTCTAGGTTCAGCTTTATTTTCTCTACCATGATATATGGCAATCTTCTGAGATCCTTTTCTGAGATGCTTAACCATATCTTTGCACCTGGCTAACAGAGCGCATCTTACCACCAAAGACTCCTAAAGGCCTCCTAAGGGTTAGATATTTGCTCTATTGAGCACAACAGAACCTCAGGGATTGCCTAAATGTTCAGAGTCTGCCACTTGTATTTTACCTTTGCCAGTGCTCTGAGTTGGTCAGAGTTGCTCATGGCAATAAGTGCATTTGAGAAGCAAGAATTGTTAGCAGGGACGCAGTCACACATACCTAAATGGCTCTGGAGCCTCAGCTGGCTTTGACAACTCTGGCTGAGAGCTGGTGTGTAACAGCCACTGCCTGTCTGTAGAGACTACCCATAAATCTTAAAAAGCTGACCCTAAGTTTTGTGCTGGAAGAATGGAGCTTGCAAAACTATCTTCTGGAGCACCTTTTATCAACTTCCAGCAATGTGTCATTACCCAGGTGATATACTAAGTGGTCTTGTTGGCTTAAATTCCACGGGATTGCATTTAGCCTATAGGTAGTAAAAAATACTCTATTACACTAAAGGACTTACGGATTTTAAATTTCTTTTTTCAGACCTGCTACCAGACCTGCTCTCAATTATTGACAGACAGAAGCTGCATGAATTGATAAGCAACTTCTGTATCTATAAACTGCTGGATATTGTGGTTCACTGACTACTTGAGTTATACTGAGGTAATTTGGCACATATCATGTAGAAAATGCAGTAAAGTGCTCACTCATGGTTTTGCTAGGTTGTTGGGGTATTTTTAGAGAAATGCAATTTTCTTTTCTGAATTCATTCGGCTTACACTAACTTGCTGTCTATTATCCATTGCACTCCTTGTGATTATCTGAATTTTTGTACATTTTGTGGCAGAAACCATTACAAAGCTTGAAAACATTTCCATCATTTATGTACATCCAGACAACTTCAAGTGATTTTCTTCTAACACAAGTTTTCTTTCATAGCCTTAAAGAATGTTTGATTTGCTTTTGACAACATACTAATTTTTGTGCATAGAAGAGCTGCTGTAAGTGAGCACCCTGTGAGTTTTGTAAAAACATTGGGCACAGTCCACATTTGGAACTGTATTTTTGATATACAAAGTCTAAATACTCAATTTTCATTGAAAATCATCTTCAGAAAACAGATTTTGGTTCATTTCACACTGTGTTAATTGTGTAACACAGTGTAACCACTACCTTTTACCAGACACAGTTGCTCATGTAATGGGAAATTATGACTTTAACAAGGAATTATTAGATCTGTTTGATCTGAGAATGCACGTGTGGACAATGGGAGCTGCTGGCTGAAGCATGCACCATTTTCTCCTTCTGTGAGTACATAATTGAATTACAAGTCTCATTTTAGGAAGGAAAAAAGTGTCCGTAAGCCTTATGTTTTACAGCTAGCCCTGCTTAGTGGCAAATTTTATTTAACATTACTAAACAAATATGAGGCATCTAGTGTTACCTCAGGGCCAGTTTAAAATAAGTCAGATTTTCTAACTGGAAAGCAGATAGGTAAGACTTTTAATTGTAGGTTATAAGAATTTCGGACTATTTTTTCATTAAATAATGCTGCAACTTTAAAATTTGATACGGGGGTCAGCATTTCAGAGTTTTACTACAAACAGGAAGAACACATGCAAGTATCAGAAGGTAACGTTCAACACTATCTAATTAGAAAACTATTTTTTCAACAGTGTTGCTTTGAATGAAATGTTTCTGTATTTGCTTGGGGAGTGAGAGACTTACAGTCTTGCTGTGAGACAGATGTCTTATGGGAACATAAGCCCTGAATGTACCATATTTAACTCTGCCATTGCTATTTATTCTTTATTTGAGCTATAATAATTATTTTTATTATAGAAATTGAGAAAGAGTGAAATGTCACTCTAAAATTGCTTGGGAACCTGAAGTCCAGTGTTCCTAAGTCACTGAGAGACGAGTTTTGGGATATCTAGCCTGCCTTGCTGTGAGCAGAAAAGATATCTCTCTTTCCTAATTGAAGTTTCTCCCATTCAGCAGTTATGCTAGTCTCAGCAGGGCTCTTAGTCCAAGCAACCATCCCATTCTGAGTGGGTAAATATACTTACTGGAGCGGGCCTGAACTGATGTGACTACTCAACCTCAGGACCTGAGATAGTACCTCTGTCAAACATCCTATCACAAACTACAGCTGTCACCCTAAGTCTCCTTGACAGTAATTTGCTAGGGCTTTCATAATAATTCAGAGTCCCCAAACAACAGATTGGTGCTTAGATTCATCGTATTGGCTCTGCTGCTGTTTTCACAGCTATAACTACAGCCTAACCTCCCAGGTGTCCAATTCAGTTATGTGTATAGTCTCTTGCAACTGGCAGCTTCAAAGCAACGAAAATACTGCTGCAACCTTCCCTACTGATTAGCTGCTCAGAGCACTAGCTCCAGCCTTGAGGCCTTGAAGATGGACTATTTCAAAATCTGGGAACGTCTAGTTTGTGAATGATATATAATTCATATAAAATGCCTAATGCTTTCTATCCTGTAAACTCTGTAGCAGAAGGGCCACATTAAAGTCCCTAACAGCTGGAACATCTGCATAAACAACAGCCAAGTGGCACCAGCTGTGTCTGAAAGAGGTACTGTAAATGGGAAAAGAGACTGAGAAGCCTAATTTCATGTGAGATCCACAATGGGACAAGTTATCTGTCTTATGCTATCAAATCCAGAATCATGGTCCTTCCACTCCCAGCTCCCAATCTTTCCATGACCTTTCTGTGGCGGGTCCTGGACACCTGCATAACAGCTGAGTCAAATCTAGGGCCACTGACAGTGTGTTTAATCATCGAAAAGACCCTGAATCCCTCTAAAAATGGCCCCCAAAGACTAGTATAAAAGATTGTTCTGCCACAGTGTCGTGGTTTAAAAGACTGGATGCCTTTCTCTAACATGGTCCAGTTGACCTATCGATTCATAACATCGTCCTGTATGGAAACGTTTCCTTCACAGCTGCCAAAAGCCACCTCCAAAGGCTAAGGGACCTCTTTTGCAATTGCTTTGTCAATTCCTCCTTCCCTAGCAAGTGATCCCAGCTGCTTGGCTTCCCTACCTTCTAGTTTGTGACCATCAGCCCCATTGTCTCAGCATCGGAGCAACCAGCTGATGATGTGCTTCCCTGGTTGACGGGTAAAATCGTTTTGCATATTCCGTAGCTCAGTTGAGGACCGGGATCTAGAAGTCACCTCTTCTTCTTCCTCTTCCTCTGATCCAGAAAATAGTAACTGTTGTTCAGATGCTGTCCCATGTAGTAAGTGTATTGGCTCTTCATCTTTCTTCACTGTATGGGTTGCTTTTTGCGCCTCTTGTCTGCTTTTCCCCTTGCATACAGGGGCAACCGATGTTGTCACAAATTGGTCCTTTGGTTTAGGGGCAGTGATTATCACTGTGGTTGGAGTGGCTGCAGTATTTGTTGTCGAGGCTGATGCAGCAGCTGTGCTTGGGGTTTGAGTAGCACCAGCAGCTGTGCTGTCTGTTGCTGTCAGGGTTTGGGTAGTTGCTGCACATGTCACTGGGGTTGGTGTAGTTGCTGTGCTTGCAGCTGGGGTAGCTGCATTGTATGTTTATGTCAGAGTTTGAGTAGCTGCTGTGCTTGTCTCTGGGGTTGGTGTAGCTGCTGTGCTTGGAGCTGGGGTAGCTGCCCTCTCTGTTGCAGTCAAAGTTTGAGTACCTTCTGTACTTGTCGCTGGGGCTGATGTAGCTGCTGTGCTTGGAGCTGGAGTAGCTGTGCTGTCTGTTGCTTTGCCATCAGATCCAGAGACATTTCTTTCCTTATGAAGGTGCTGGATAGTGTTGAACAGACCTCTGTAAGCATAGGCCAAGCCCCGGCACATTGCCATGATTTGTCCATCTCTGGTATGACCAGGATGACAACACACCTCACTTAAGTGTTTTACTAATTTTTCTGGATTTTGCACTTGTTCAGGGGTGAAATCCCAAAGCACTGGAGGAGCCCACTGGCCTAGATACTTGCCCATACTATCTCACACACCCTGCCACTCATGACTGTCCAGCCTCAGGGAAAATCTCTTGGTCCTCCTACATCGTAGTCTAACCCCAGACAAGGTCCAAACCCGACTCTGCTTAACTGTCGGGATCAGATGAAATGGTCATGGGTAAAACACACTCTGTATGCCTGCCAGCATGGTGATCCCCACCACAATCAGCAAGCAGGTCTCAAGGGTATCCAAAGGTCATTCAAAACCATCAGAACTCTCAAAAGATGCTGTAAACGGTCTAGTGAGGGGGCTGGGAGCATAAGGGAATGTCTCCTTCACAGACTGACCACCCAAGGAGGGGAAAAGAGATGTGGAATTGCTATACACTTCTATTATATACCTCCCAAAGTATAGAGGTGGTGACCACACTGGGAATGCAAGCCAGCTCAGTTTGATGATCAATGATGCTGTTGTATTACAAGTCATTACCAGAAAGTATAGTGAAAGAAGAACCTTAGCCCAATCCCCCCATCTGATAAACACTAAGACAGCAAATACCGTCCGCAAGTAAAGTACAGTATGCTGAAACTGTGAGATCAAGAGCAACAACTTTGATAACTAATAAATCATCATTGTGATGATTGAATATTAATCTGAAACAATGAATGCTCATCACTAATATGATTAAACACACTCTGGTCAGATCTGTAGTTATCTCAACCCTTCGTGCCCCACGTTGGGCATCAAAAAGAACTGTCATCGTTTAAGCCCAGCTGTAACTCAGAAAACCATGCAGTCTCTCTCTTACTCCCCCCCCGCTTCCTCCCCACCAGCTCCTGGAGGGATGGAGAGGAAAATCCCACGGGTTGAGATAAGAACAGCCCAGTAACTAAGGTATAACACAAACCACTGCTGCTACCACCAATAGTAATAATGATAAGGGAAGTAACAAGGGAAGAGAATACAACCACTCACCACCTGCTGACTGATACCCAGCCTGACCAAGCAGTGATCTAGCCCTTCCGGCTAACTGCCCCTAGTTTATATAGTGTGCATGATGTGCTGTAGTATGGAATACCCCTTTGGTTAGTTTGGGTCAGGCGTCCTGTTTCTGCTTCCCCCCAGCTTCCCCTCCTCCCTGGCAGAGCATGAGGTTCAGAAAGTCCTTGGTCAGAGTAAACATTACTGAGCGGCAACTAAAAAGATCGGTGTTATCAGCTCTGTTCCCAGGCTGAGAGTCAAAAACACAGCACTGCACCGGTTACTAAGAAGGAGAAAAAATGACTGCTACTGCTGAACCCAGGACAACTATTATTTCAAAATTAGATGCAGAGGTGTTTTTCTTAATCTTACATGCTTTACAGCATTTTGGGAAAAATAAACTGTCAGTGTAAGGGTATATTCCTACAGTATGTAACGTTCTGTAGAGAAACTTTTAGGAAACAAAATTTTGTGACCTAAATTTTCCTTTTAAACTACCTTATATTTTCATGTGCTGTTCATTCAAGAGACTGAAAGTTTCTTCTGAAAGCAGTATTTAATAAACAAAAAAGAAAAGAAAGTGTGAAAAAAAGGAAAAGAAAGCTAATGAATATGATGTTTAGTATGCTGTGATGTTTAGTCAGCCATTTAAGTCTTATGCTGCCACATCTCCAGTTAGCTGAGCACAGTGGTAGTTATGAGGAATAATGAGCTTGCCAGACATTTTGAAATTCTCTCCTGCTGTGTGCTGTCAATTGAAAAAGAGGAAGACTGCAATGGCCAACAATTTAAACGCAGTGGATTGACCATAACTGGCACCTAAAGAACAATAAAGCCAAGACCATGTGGCAGGATCTGGCCGACTAGCTTGAATGTTCCCTGAATATGAGAAGGATTGTTGCATTCTAAGTTTTGCTTGAAAAGCAAAGTGCAATAATAAATTCACTAGCCATCAAACATTTAATTAGGAATAACCATATTTTATTGAAAAAGCAAGATAATGTATGATAGAATGATGAATATTAAAGGTGGTTACTCATTTTTTTTTATTCTATTTTGCTGCCTAATTTAGAGAGGCATTTCTTGATAACTTTGTGTAAAAGTAAAAGACATATTCCTATGTAGTTCTCCAGGTTTAGTGACACTCCAGAGACATCAGAGATTAATCTCCTTCTGCAGTTATCCCCTCAGAAAGATTGAAATCTGTATTTAAAAAAAAAGCAAAGTAGATCTTCATAGCTGCCACTATGCTGCACAGTTATTCATTATATTCATTATAAAGAGAGATTGGACATCATGTTTTCCACTCCAAAAGAATAAGCTCCTGCCATTTGAAGTTAATTAGATAAGATCTATATAAAGAAAATCATCCTGCTATAACTTTATTTTCAAAGTAATATTTTAGTGTTGCAAAAAAAAAAAAGAAAAAAAGCTTCAACAAGATTAAATATAATATTTCAGCATTATGGAATTCACTTGGGTTCAGTTCTACACTAACAGGAACAAGTGAGCCCGGAGAGGGTTATGAAGCTGTTCCTTATTCAGGATATCTTCTAGACAGCTCATCAATGGGGAGAATTTATCTCCTCTACTAAAAAACCCAAACCTTCATTTCTGAGGCTAAGCTAGTCACCCCAAGGTCTTGTTACAGCCAGTGGAGATAAAAAAGGCACCTCTAGACAATAATTTATGTCCCTAAAATGAACATAGATGGACCAGATTAACTGTGAGCATCTATTTTCATTTATTTTTGCTATAAAGGGAATCACACATGTTTAATTTTGACTTCAACATCCAGCTTTTACACATCTAAAATTTGTGCAAATATTTTTTTTCATCAATGTAGCTCATTTGAGCATTTTCTATAAATATGCGATTTCACTTTCTTTGAGATAAAAAGACAAGGAATTTTTCCCTAAAATCCAATCCTGCATGATTTCAACGGCCCCATTTTTAAACAGCAGAACCAAGACTAAATATATACTATTTTTATCATGTTATATCACTTATGTTATGCAATACAAATAAATGTAATATTGCTCCTGCTTGACAATGCACCTGTTTTTTATCTAATACAAAAAAGAACAACTTTATAGTTTCTTTGGAAACTACAATAGTGAGTTGTTGCAAGGCATATTAGGAGAACTAGAAGTCTGCAGTGTTATGAGCTAATCCACTGGTAGCCCCCCTGGGAGCCGCTGGAATTCATCAGAACAGTCCTGCTGAGAGAGTTTTTTGGTCAGAGATCACTAGCTTGATGGAATATATATCTTAAATGCCTGTCTATTTTCTTCTTCTTATCTTCAAATATTAAAAAATACTGGAGCAGATTTATTTCAGACTAAGAAAACAAGAAGTGGGTATGCCAAGCTTAGAGTTTCATCTGCTTTGTCTTCATCAGGTTTCCTGTCTGTAAAAGAGCCATGTAAACAAGCCTCTGGACTGCATGGGTAATGTGCAAAGCTGTGCCAGATTTGTTTAAGGAAGGTAGTGCTGGATCACACAGTTCAAATGCTTGCGTCCAGCAGAAGCGCAGAAACACAGAGTCAGTGTAATGGCTAAAACTTTCCTTTGCACATCCATTGGATGTAGCTGTATACCCACTTTGGTAATACAATGGGAAAACATGGTTTTGTCACATCACTTGGCAGACATACAGCTTAGTAGCACAATACTAAGGGGTGCTTTTACTCCTCTACTCTGCTCTAATGAGACTCCACTTGGAGTTCTAATGTCCTCAACAGAAGTACCTTGAGCTATTGGAGCAAGTCCAGAGGATGCCACAAGGATAATCAGGGGGCTGGAGCACCTCCCGTATGAAGACAGGCTGAGAAAGTTGGGGCTGTTCAGCCTGGAGAAGAGAAGGCTGTGTGGAGACCCCATAGCAGCCTTCCAGTATCTGAAGGGGTCCTATATGGATGCTGAAGAGGAACACTTCGTCAGGGACTGTAGCGATAGGACAAGGGGTAATTGATTTAAACTTAAACAGGAGAAGTTTAGATTGGATATAATGAAGAAATTCTTTACTGTAAGGGTAGTGAGGCCCTGGAATGGGTTGCCCAGGGAGGTTGTGAATGCTCCATCCCTGGCAGCATTCAAGGTCAGGTTGAACAGAGCCTTGGGAGACGTGGTGTAGTGTGAGACTTCCCTGCCCGTAGCAGGGGGCTTGGCACTGGGTGATCTTAAGGTCCTTTCCAACCCAAAGCATTCTATGATTCAGTGACTCTGTGATCACGTAATAGGGTCAGTTTATATTACACAAGCAGCAGTGCACTTTGTGCTTGTGTGTACAGGGTGAAGGAAACAGTACTTGTATATTGGCCACATGTAAGCTCCCTGTGTTACAGCACCTGGAGCAAATACTGGCATCTGACTTTCCCAAGTAATTCCCTGCCTGTTTAACACACTGTTTAAGCACCACAGAGGACTGCAGCTTCTACTACTTAGATAAGGAGGGCAGCTTACAGCAAGAACAGCAATAGGCTTAGGTAATGTAAGCCACAGGCATGGCTGTTGCCTAGACAGAGTTTTATGAACTGCATATAAGCTTATCCTGGTCTCACAGATCATTTTTGCTACTCAAGACTATTTCAAAAAATAGTAATATCTGAACTATATCATCTTCTCTGCTACATGATTATTCTTCATCCACAATTCCCTGTATAGTTCCTGCTCCTTGAATGGACAACAGAGGAGTTTAGGCAGGGGACTTAGAAATGCAAACCAGAATAGACAAATACTCCTCAGATATAAAAAGGAATATCCCTACTGAAATTAATCCCTAGCTTTCAGAAAACAACGACTTTTAAAATACTAATACATAACAAAAACAATAAGGTGAAACAGATTTGCCACAGTAATTCACAAAAATATACCAAACCATTTCTCATACAAAGGGAATGATCTGTTTTACAACTTCCAGCTAACTCTCAGAGAATAGTATTTTTTATTAAACAAGGGAATTTAGAGCATTTACAGCAATTGCAAACAGCCTTTACACCTTGTACTTCAGCACAACTGAGTCCTTGAAGAAATAATTTTCCCTTTTTGGAACAAGATGAAAGAAACACTAGATGTTAGGAGGCATGACTTTAATGATCTGGTTTTTGAAAGCAGATGTTTAAGAGGTTGATCAAATGTGCAACTAGTTAAGAATTCTGTAGTTAAATAAATTCAATGTACATATCCGCAGAGATGTCAGTGCTATGATAAACTCATACTAGGTGACTACAGCTGCCAGGATCTGGCTTGTTCTAGGCTCAGCCACTGCTCTGACGTGATTGATAGGGTTTTCATTGTATTATAAAGACAGTAAAGCTTTGAGTAGCTGTTCTTTTAGTGATTTATTAAAAATCTTTCTACAATTCAATGGCAATAATGTTATTGTCTGGACCAGGTTATTATCTTCCTCTCTAAACATGACTGTCACAAGTACAAGATAGAAAATCCAGAAAAAGAAAATGAAGCATGTCTGGGGAAGCAGAGCAGTTCCTTGCTCTGCCACTGTGATTTTGTCCTTTGACATACCAGTTAGCATTTCTTTTCTATTGTGTTGGTCTCCCCTTAAGGGTTAACAATGTTATTTCACTGCCTCACAATATTGAACAGATAATCCACATGAGACTGAAGCATTTGAATACAAGGCTACCAATACTTGTCTATGAAAGAACATTCAATTGAGGCTCAACTTCACATTCCTCTTAATGGCTCCTCTCTTCAATGCCTTTACTTGTAGCTTTTCATTTACATGATCTCAATTCCCATACCACACAGCCGTACAAAGGGTAGCCACCCAACAATCAAGATCTTTAGAACCAGCTTCCATGCTGGTTCATAAAACCAGCTAGACCAGTGTTGAAAGCTTTTTAGATTTTTGGGGGAGGGGGGGCCGGCGTGTCTTAAATTTCTCTTACATAATTTTGCTTTGCTTCCTTGTTCCTCCTCCCACCTTTCCCGTTTCTGATCCTGAGCCATACTGAGTTAGCTCTTGTAACACGCAATTCTCACTCCTTTCCTAATTGGCAAAACCCTCCTGGGAGGATGATTTTTCAGCCTTTCAGCATCTAATATTATTGCTGTGATCTTTTCTGCATAAAAGCTGCCAGACACAAATGATTCACATTCAGTTCGCCAAATGAGATGACTAATAGGAGTGGACAGTGGATCATCTGCTGATGGATCATTTTGTCTCATTCTACCCCATGCATGTGCAGACATATCACTATTTAGTTGATTGCCGTTTTGTGGAGGTGGCAGGAGATATTTATAATATTTTTACACTTTCAAAACTAGAAAATAATCATCCTATTTTCAAAACTGTTGTCTGTCAGAGATTACATATCCTCAAAGTCATATTAAATCGTTGCGTAGGGTATAAAGGCTCTAATTAATTCAATTTGGTTATGCAGATTTGGTTCTGTCTACATAATTTTTTCACATAGCATTTTTAATACTGCCTCCTCTACAAAGAGATTAGACTTCAGAAATTAAAATTAAAATCTATGTGAAAAATAGGATGATGTTGCTCTGGTTTTAACTCTAGAATCTACTTGTTCTGTAAACTAATGGCTGCCAAGCAGACTAAAGTTCTTAAATTGAAATGTGACTGCATAAATCATGCAAAAAAAAAAAAATCAAAGTTTCTAGACATCATGAGACTTGTAGACTTGAGATGTGATTGAAGAGTAATAATATACTTTTGTCAGTGAGTTAGCCTGGGTCTGAAAAATAGGCTAGCTGATTGAAGGACTTGACCTAATGATCTCATTCTTTTATCTCTACCCTGTCCTTGTTTCCAGTCCACTCTAGATCCTTGTTCTCCATTTCGTAGCAGATGAAAATTTTCCCTCAATTCCACTTATGTAAATGTTTCACTGAGCATGTCAGTTTTGGTGAGATCACTTTTTATGGTACCCTTACTATTTTCAGCTGATGTGACAGACTTAGTTACAGGTAATACAAATATATTTGGCACTGAGATGACAGGAACTTATTTCCCAAAAAATCCCAAGTTACTTAGATACAAATCTGTTTGACTAGATTAATAGCAATTTAGGCAAGTATAGGCAAGATTCCAGGAAAAAAAATAATAAAAAAAAATTGTACAAACAAAAATACTAGTCTCAAATACCAAGAAGCATGAAAAAATACACCTATTTAAATATGACTATTTAGATTTATCTTGATTGCATCATGTGATAGAAAGTTTAGTCTTCATTATATGGCTTAAATCATTCCCCATCTAGAAATTATTAACATGGGTTTACCAGTACTTTTCTCAGAGCCTTTCAATTATTTTACAAATGATCACTGTTATTATCTAAAATCTGTGCTAAAGAAGTACTTGAAATTTCTGTTCATGACCTAGACCATGTGGCACTCATCTTGTTCCAACACAGAAAAAAAATGCTGAGTCTGACATCTGAAATAAACTATTCTCTTCATTTCACCCAACATTGTATATATTTCCAATGCAAGTAAAGGCTGTCTAACACTCTAATTAACTCTGGGAATAAAAGGTACTTTCAAGGAACCAAAAGTGTGAGATACATTTCAAATGCCTTTTATAAGTTACCTTATCCACCACTGTTATCTTTGTCAACTATGCAGAAAACTATTCTGATTTTAATAAAATGTATATGAATGTCATTATAATAATTCACAGGCAATTTCAGATTTTGGTGTTGCAGAAAATACAGGTTAAATTTTGAATGGTTAATAGGGAAATTAATGAAGACATGATTTAATTTAGATGCAACTGAAAATGGTTGCCAATTATTAGATACCTTCCAAAAGTGCATTTCCTCTAAACTACTTTATCACAGAAAATAAAGAGATCATTTTACAATATCTTTCCGTTATCTGCATTATCAATCATTTACCATGTACTTTGGCCATTTAAGAAAAAAGAACAAAATCAATGTACTGCTTCTAAGATAATGCTGCTTGAAATTAAAGGAAGAATTTTTCTTTATATTGTCATTTTCAGAGTGCAACAAGCAACTGATCTATTTTAATATACATTCATATAGTACTGCTGTAATTTTTAAATGCTATATCTCTGTCTTATGCCAGTATTATATATGTGTTACTTCCCATATAAGAGGGCATCCATAAGGAAAAGAAACCTGACTTACTTAGCTTGGTTTTGTAGTTGATTTATTGTTTCTGGGGATTTAATCAAAGTTTCCCCTAAGAAGCCTAATTTTTGAAACCAATTTACATCTTACTAGCTGTTCTAAAATACAATTAATCAGCAGAAGACTCATTTTTATGTTTGATTTTTTTAGCTGAGAAGGATATTTTGTAAGTGGAAATTCATCCAGTACCAAAAGGTATGCAAAAGTTCTGCACTTGTTATTTATGCCTTCTATAAATGAAACTCTCAGTGCTGCTTGCTCAGGAGACTTTAACCCAATCAAAAAACACTGACAAACTAGGCTACTGCATTTTGGACTCAGTTACCCTCAGGGAAAAAACCAGTAGGGGTAAGGACATGACAACATGGTCAATTAACATGACTTCAGATATGTTAACCCAGTTCTGCAGTGACAGTAACTAAAATCATATGATCTAACACAATTAAACAGAAGAGCCTCTTTATCCATCAAAATGTATCCCAAAGACTAAGAAGGATGACCCAATACTTGGCAGATCTTTTCAGGGAAGACAGTAAAAGCTCCATGTGAAATACTATTGCACCCTTAAGCATAGCCACGTATTCAAATCAAAACTGAAATCAGTCCTAATGTTGTGCTAATCCTTTATGTCTCCTCTTTCTCTTGCATAGTTTCTTACCATTGAAACACCTTACAAGTGCAGTGAAATATAATCCCTTTCCTGATATCTTCTTTGATCTACCTCCACTTTATACTCAACAAGCTAGTGCTTGTATAGAAAGCATACAGCTCTGTTAATGTTCCTTGGACCTGTTACAATGACCCCTAGCAGGAAGGGTTTATTTAAAATCTTTTGGTCAAAGTTTTCTTTTTGCTTATATCATTTTGTTTACAATTTCCCTCTGGTTTTGAGTCCCCCAAAATAAATATAGAAGACATTTTTGTGCATCTCAAGCTTCATCTTCTATACCAAACAAACCAATTTATAATCTGCAATAAGGAAGAGTTATGAATGGAAGAATGATATTTGCTCATCCTAATAGACTTCGCTGTATGTTTTAAAGTACAATTTTATCTTTCCTGAGCATGATTAACTTAAGTGCTATTCTCTGATTTAGAAACTCTGATTTTTCCATGAGGTTTTCTGTCTTTGGTGACTTCATTAACTAGCATTCTTAACTACTCAAAATTCAAGCTATGGAAGCAAGGGTTTCTCAAGTTTATACAGTCTTCCTAGGTATTCAGAAACTTAGTCATCTTCAAAGTTAATTTCAATATATTATCCATTTTTCTGCATTCCTTAATTTCATTTTTATTTCTTTAAAAATATTCCCCAAATCTTTTATACAACATACTATTGAAATAATTTCAGCAAGTCAGTAGTGGTTTTTCATAACGGTAGTGCTACATGTGGTAAATATTTGCAATTCTCCAGTAAAATTTTTAGGATTTAATTTTTGCTTGCAAATGAAACTTTTCTTTTGTACATTATGCATTTACTTCATTTTGGAGATGATATTCAGCCATATAGACCTGAGTTCAGTGTCTGCCTACAGTTTTTTTCTTTATTTAAAGAATACAAGACCGTTTTTGCATTTTCGACTTCCATAAGATAAGGCTGCTCTGAGATTTTTCTATCTAGATTTCTTCCAGACTTCAATGATTTCTTTTAAAGTTATAAATCATAAACCTGCTTTTGTTTATCTTTCCATTATTATTGAGTCATCTCCTTTGACTGATTCTTCTAAATGTTCTTTAGTACTTATCAAAATACCATGTCCTTTTGTTGTTTTTATGATTATTTGTCTAAAAAATCTGCTACTATCACATGCATAACTCTGTGTGTCCTACTATCTTTAGCAGTACTTATTCTCCAATCTATAATTGAGAAGTTAAAGTTTCCTAATGTTCCCATTGGAGGCTTTACCTTCAGCCTAATTTGACCCCAGTCATTTGTCAGAAACCTTGAATGTTATTGTCTCACACAAACACAAATTTTGGCAAGTATGTTTTAATAAGAATTTTATGTTGCTTTTTTGAGTTAAACTGTGGACATAGCAACTGCCATTAGGAGTCTGGAGAGTTCATTGTAGGGTCTTTCATTTTCAGTAACTGAATATGCATCTTCAGCTTTCTGATAAAGTGTGAAGTTAACACTCAAAGCAAAAATACCATCACTCATTTTGAAAGTTTCCCAAGACCACAAGTAGTCATTCTACAAACAGTTCATTGAAATGCAAAAGCAAAAGCGTAATATTCTTTTTAAATGTACTGACAGACCAAAGTAGATGCAAAACTAATTTAATACATCTTGAACGGAAAAGTCTCTTTCATTGTATAGATCTTGAAGAATAAACCCGAGCAAATTTTAGATACAAGAACTGCATTGAGCTGTGGCTTAAACAGTGTGATACTGACAACATTAAATTTGTCCATTATACTGGATGTTAACACTCAGATACTTTAACAACTTAGTGAATGAAAAACAATTTTAGCTGCACAGTGCATGTGAGGAAGCACCTTTCTTACAGCTGAAATCCAAAACCTCTGGATTGACATGTAGCACTTTTACCTGTGTCAGCATTTTTACATACTGACATGAAATTAATCTTCTAGTCAGATACATAAAGCAAGGCAAAACTTCTACATGATTTCTACCTACCATGTTTTCTCATAATTAATTAAAAGCAGAAGGGTCTTCCATCCTGAATTTTCCAATTATCTTTTAATTCTTTATCTAACAGAAACATGCAATAAGATATTGAGCTATTTGTGTGGTTGTGTTGCACTTATAATTGTATGTAGATACAGTGAACACAATATTCCTCTTCTTATCCATGGAGAAACATCACTGACAGAATATAGGCAAAAGAGGAAAGTTTTTATTCAGCAGATTTAATGGTTTGCACAATACCCAATACAGCAGGAAATCAGGCTGGGGGAGGCTCAAGTAGCACAAATCATGAATATTAAGCATACCATACCACGTATTTAAGCATTTTGACTTATTTGCAATAAGGCAAGACATTTAAGCATTGTAAATGTACTACTAATTAAAGAGAATTTCAGCATGCATTTGCATGTATTTCTTTATGTTCTTATATACCTACACATACACCAACTCACAGAATATGACAAAGACATAAAATAATTGAAACAACCATTTCATAACCTAAAAAATAGTGACTTGCCTAAATGCAGTCACAGGAATATCAACATAAAGACAGAGCTAGAGCTACTTATATATTTCAACCCCTTCAGTGACTTTGCTGGAAAGTTAGCATAAACAGCATCTGCAGAAAATGTCAATACTGTTGAATGTTATTTCATAAACCTGGTTATCACTTCTTGGCAGGCTGCGGAAGAAAACCTCTTCACCATCTTCCTCATATGCACTTACCCAAGTAGCAAAAGTTTTAGTGAAGAAAAAATATCACCCCTTCTATGTGAGTCTGTGTGAATTATTGCTATAGGCATGTATGGGTGCAGAAGAAATAATAACTGGAAAATAGCAGACTGAAGAGATTGAAAGGACATGCTGAGTTGCAGCATGTGATAGTCTCCCAAGAAATTATATGCTTCAGTGACCAGATATTTTGTTGAATCTATAAGAAATTATGAACTGAGAACTTAGCCAAATCTGTGCAAGGCTACCAGCACATGCTGGTATGCTGGTATCAACAATGGACTGTGCATCTTGAATCACATCCAGAAATGTGATGACTGGAAATACTACAGGACTGTGCACATACCTTCTAAAGAAGGGATCTTGAGAGTCTTTCCAAACACCTACCTATAAATCACTGTCTGACAGATTTAAAACTTTTTAAATAGCTGGAGCCCAGGCTCCAGCCTACTATCTTGCAGAAAATGCAGCAGGAGGCTAAAATTAGAGTACTGGAATGGTTACAAGTAAAGGCAGCAAGGAAACTTAAATATCTTATTCCGCTGTGATTGGTAATGCCTTAGACAATATTTATGGAAATGTTAACTTTTGTTCCAGATTTTTTTCATAGGTTTGTTAAGTCTAACCACACCCACAAAGAAGGAAAATTATTTTCAACATCTTGATATTGAATACGTCATTTTGCCTTGTCCTAGATGTCTCACTTTACTTACTGTTTCCATAAACAGGAGTTGACCTCTCTGGTCAGTTAGATAAAAGTCATAACTTGAAAGGTCCAAGATAGGCAAAAATTGCCATTTTATTTTATTCTCTGATTTTACATTATTGCTTTGATTTGTAATGTACTGCAATTTCATTTGCAGCCTGCACTATCTTTCTAGGGAGATCAATTAAAGATAACCGACAAACTCTTGATTGTATTCAGAGAGTCAATTTTAATATTACTTACAAGAGGGGATTGTAATCTTATCAAAGATGTAATCTCCAGTTTTGCGTTTGCTTACTGGAAGGTTTGAGCACAGTAATTCAAACCAATGTGATATAGAATATGAGCAAAGTCCAATTTATCGGTGTTCCATCATATAAACTAAGAAAATAACACTGTAATGAAGAAAAATCAAAGCTAAAAAAAAATATTTCCATTAAGCTGCCCAGAAATGCAGTGACATTTCTGATAACATATTCTAAGAGGCAGAGAATCTCGACGTCAATGCAAAGAGTGAGAGACAAACCAAAATAATACCAATTTCAGAGAGAAATAAAATATCTCACTGGATTCAGAATAACTTTACATTATCTTTACATTCAAAAGACAGCTTGGCAACTTTGAAAAAGAGCAGTGAGGTAGCTTGACTCCACTAACTGCTGCCTTCACTGAATGTGGAAATATCAGGTACTTTCTTTTTGGACAGCATTTCATGAATGGTTAATATCAGTAACCTCCAACACTGGTTACAAGGTGGGTGTAAGACCATTGCCTTACTGAAAATCAGACCTGAGATCAGAATGTATAATTTTAGATATCTAACTTGAGACTTTTGTAAATAAACTGCTGAGAGACATAGATTATATTTCTATCAAGCTTTTATTTTGCATACATACCTTAGGGCACTGAAAATCCAAAGTGTTTGCTATTGAATAGATGTAAGCATTTTATATCTGCTGAGATGAGTAAAATTCTGCTGTAAAAACTAACATATTGGGGGTTAAATAGGATTCAGATCATCATTTAGCAACTTTCAAAAATGCATTGCTAGTCATTATTTACACTGAAGTCTAAAGAGGGCTGAAGGAGGATAGAGTAATTTCTTGTATTCTGGAGGCTTTATCCATACGAGGCTGGTCTGCTGAAGTTGAAGGAACCACCCTGACATGTAAAGGGGCACCAGAGTAAATTGCTGCCTGAGGTTCAACACAACTTTTGATTTCTGTTTGCTCTTTACTGAGTGCAAGAACTAGTTTATCTGGCTTGAACTTAAAAAAATAAAATTATGCACAATAATATTTAATTATTTGGGTTTAGAAGATTAGGCAAGGAGTGAAAAAATTTGGCATTTTGTGTACTTTTCGTTATATTTTTATAAGTATGTAAGTGACTTCAGCCTCTCAGCAAAGAAGGCTGAGTGTCCTGAGCTTTCTTAGGAGGGGTGTTGCAAGCAGGCCAAGGAGTGTGATCCTTCCCCTCTGTTCACCAGTAGTGAGGCTACACTGTGTGTACTGGGTACTGTGATGGGCTCCCCAGTACAAAAGACATACAGACATGCTGGAGGCAGTCCACTGAAGTGCCACAGAGGTGATTAAGAGACTGGAGCATTCATCATACAAGTAGAGCTGGGTCTGTTAAGCCTGAAGAAGGCTCAGGAGGAATTGCATCAAAGTGCATAAAAACCTGAATTGGAGACTGTAAGAGAAGATGGAGCCAGGCTTTCTTCACTGATGCCTTATGACAAAATAAGAGGCAATCAGCAAAACAGAATGTATTATCTGAACATCAGGAAATACTTTTACTGTGAGAGTTGCTCAAAGAAGCTCCGTACTCTACATACTTGAAGATATTCAAAAGCCATCTGAACCTGTCTTACACAAACTTGTCTAGGTGACACTTCTTGAGCAGTGTTAGAAAAGATAGCTTTCAGAGGTCCCTTGAACCTTGACCATTTGGTGATTCCGATTAGGTGATTCCTATTCTGTGACTCAGGTATCTCACATTCCTTTGAAAAGCATTTGAAGTTTATAAGGGCTTTCTAGGCTAGTTTTGGCAAATGTGGGCTTATGAAACCAGGGCAGTGGGAGGAATGACAAAACAGGAGTCACAAGGAACTGGGCTCACAGTTCAGCCTTTGGTGGGCCTGCAGTGCCCAAGTTCAGCTACATCCCACCTCACATATGTAATTTGGCCTTCTTCAGGCTGCAAGGTCTGCATCCACTGTGCACCACTTCTGTGAGCTGTCACAGAAGACACCCACAGGGCCACCTAAGAACATGCTCACCTGTGTGCCCTGGGTTCGTCAGTAGCAGTCATTTTCTTCTTCTTAGTAGCTGGTGCAGTGCTGTGTTTTTGACTCTCAGCCTGGGAACAGAGCTGATAACACCAATGTTTTTAGTTGTTGCTAGGTAATGTTTAGTCTGACGAAGGACTTTCTGAGCCTCATGCTCTGCCAGGGAGGAGGGGAAGCTTGGAGGAAGCAGAGACAGAACACCTGACCCAAACTAACCAAAGGGGTATTCCATACCACAGCATGTCATGCCCAGGATGTAAACTGGGGCAGTCACCCAGAAGGGCTAGATCACTGCTGGGGTAGGGCTGGGTATCGGTCAGTGGGTGGTGAGTGACTGTGTTCTCTTCCCTTGTTATTTCCCTCATCATTATTATTATTGGTGGTAGCAGCAGTGGTTTGTGTTATACCTTAGTTACTAGGCTGTTCTTATCTCAACCCGTGGGAGTTACATTCTTTCGATTCTCCACCCCATACCTCCGGAAACGGGGAGAGGGAGGAAGGGGGGGAGTGAGGGAGAGACTGCATGGCTGACTAGGCTTAAACCACGACAGTTCTTTCTGGTGCCCAACGTGGGGCACGAAGGGTTGAGATAGCAACAGTTCTTGTTATGGTTCATACTTGTGAATCTCCTCACACTTTTCACCTCTAGCATGAATAATCAACCACACAGTATTTGGAAAACTATAAATCTTCCACGGGCTCTTCGAAGTCTTGGAGGTGGATGTATACGCACTTCTTTTCCATCTGCTAAATGTTTAGCAGGAAAATTTTAGACCAATTCAGCCTGTGAAAACATATAGATAAAATCAGAGAATGCGCTGTTGAAGATAATGCTGCTTGAGACTGAACCCTGCCTTCTCTTACTTTGTCTTGTTTTTCCACTTCGTTGTTGTAGGTCTGAAAAATCATTTTGGTGGCATAACATATCATTGGCATAACATCCTTTTTATTTGCACTGCTGAAGAATTAGCAGAAAATAACATCCCTGCGATTGCTATCGCTGCAACATAGTAATCCTTCCATTGCACTTACTCCAAAACACTGATAGAAGTGTGGGCAAGGTCTTAAATTCTTTCGCTCTAGACTTCAGACCTGTTTTGTACTTTATATTGTGTGTTTGCCATTCTTTCGTTCACCTCCGTACTAGTGGCACAGCTGAACCTGCACTCCCTATACATATTTTAGCATCGATGTATTTTATACTTTATGCTTCTACTGACTACAGCTCACATGCCTTTTCCCTCCCAGCTGTGTATTCAGAGCTCAAATGGCTTTTAACAATGCTCTAATTGAGCAGAAGATTAATAGACTGTATTTTTCAAACTTCTCTCAAATACTTACTGCCAACTACCTGCAGATTTTGCATGATATGGCTAGTACCTTATTAAGGCAACCTTTGTCACACAGAAATTGAAAGCAAAAATCTGAAACCCACAACTCTACAATGAAGAACGATTCAGGCAGGATGAAAATAATCTGACATTCTCTGTGGTTGTCTCCTCCACTTTATTGTGTATCATGTTTTTCTATTCTATTTTATCTTTATCCATATTAGTTGTCAAGGTGTGCAGCTGTGACAACAATAATTTCTGTAACTGAGCACTGAGTTGAAGTGTACAGGGGGTTCCTGGAACCAGGGAGATCCAAGGAAGAGCAGAGAGAAACATCACGGGGCTGGCAGTTATCATGAGAGTGCAGTTTGCACAGCAGTTCACACAGAAGGGCATGTGAGAAGGATTGTGCTCCCTGCTTGTAGGCATACAGCACAGGGAAGTGCTCTAGGTCTCTACCACAGTGGTAGGCTAACATTGGAGTTAAACCCAGTGTTTCTACAGAGAAAGCCCCTGAGATCTCGGATGCTTCCTCCCAGAATGTACTGGTAAGGAAGGAGACTTCAATACAGATGGTAGGTTGCAATGAGTACACAGACCCTTCTCCTGGAGGAAAGGTAAGTACCTGCTAAAGATATATGCAGGTTGATGATATGCTGCATGAGATGGCTGAGTTACAGGAAACAGTATTAATTTGGCCAAGATGGAGATAAATAAGATAAATGCGTGGTTTCAGACCGATGTTCCTGATGTGGGCGCCATACAGAATGAGGCATCTTGGACCCAGGAGACCCATGAAAGCAGGACTCAGTTTCAGTCCACATCCTCCAATATTACAACCCAAAACCAGATATGAAACTTAAAAAGCTGCAGACACCAGCGAGCAAGGTCTGTAAGGAGAAACACCACCAGTAGCATACAGCGGATACCACAAAAAGAAATGTTGAGTGCTCATGGTGAATGACTGTTATGGGGCATTGAGACAAGCATCTGCTGGCCTGACAGGGAGTTGTGAGAGCTATGCTTCCTTCCAGGACCTAAGGTCTGAGAGGCCAAAAGGGTGTCACAACTTGTCAGGAGCACAGACTAATATTCACTGCTACATTTTCATGTGGGCACAAACGACTGCAAGCCAGAGCCTGAGCATAATCAAGGAACACTATAAGGCCCTGGGGTGCAACTAAAAACTATATGCGCCGAAGTTATCTGTTTTTCTGTTTTACCATTTAGAGGAAAGGGTGCAGCCAAAAAGTAAACATATAATACAAATTAACTTTTGGCTTCTTGGCTGGTGCCATTGTGAGGGCTTTGGTTTTTATGACAATGGGACATTCTTTGATGACTACAACCTGGAAGGGAGCGATGAGACCTACCTGTCTAGAAAATGCAAGGGAATCTTTGTCAGCAGGTTGGCCAAATTGGTGAGGCAAACTATCAACGGAAGGACAGCCCACCTGGTTTCACCCATTATAACCAACTGGGGAATAAGCCAGGCCAACCAGAGCAGCGGCAAATGTTCCTTTAGCTGCTTCTCAAGATAAGAACCAGGAGAGCAATCACCTCAAGTGTATGTGTGCAAATACACACATCCTGGGGAACAAGTAAGAGAAACTGGAGCTCCATGCCTACCCAAGAAGTTATAATATCATAGGAATAACTGAAACATTGTGGGCTACCTCACATGACTGAAGGATCACAATGGATGGCTACAAGCTGTTTCGTAAGGACAAGTAGGGATGAAAAGGAGGAGGAGTCACGCTCTATGTTGAAGACAACCTTGAATGTATATAAGTCAACTACAGCAATTGTAGAAACCCTATTGAATGTCTTTGGGTCAAGATCAGAGGGGAACTTACAGTAGATGTCTGCTACTGACCTCCAAACCAAGATGATAAAGTCCATGAAGCAATATTTGGGTCACTTAAGCAAACTTTCGGTCAATGGAACCTGGCTTATATGGGTGACTTAAAGTACTTTGACAACTGTTGAAAGAACGATGCGTCATCTCACATGTCATCCATCAAGTTCCTGGGATGAGTAGACGACTGCTTTCTCATACAAATGTGAGATGTGCCAATCAGGAATGAGGCACTGTTGGACTTCTTACTCACAAACTGGGAAAATATACTTTGTAATACCTTGGTGACTGACAGCCTTGGTTATGTGATCACAATATTGTAGAGTTTGGGATCCAGCTAAGCATGCTGAAGGTTAGTAATAAGACAAAGGTTTTAGATTTTAGAAGAACAAAATTTAGCTGGCTCAGAGCCCAGCTGTGAGGGATAAAGGAGCTAGCGAGTGCAGGGAGTCTTTCAACAACACTTTCCTGGGAGCACAAAAGAAGTTCATCCCCTTTAGATGTAAGGGAAGTAGTTAGAGAAATAGACACCATTGGCTTAACTGTGAGCTTCTGAGTCTGCTCAAAATCAAAAAGTAAGCCTTCCAGAGATGGGAAAGTGGCCTAATACCCATTGAGAGCTCTAAGGGCATTGCCAGGCAATGCAGAGATGCAGTTAGAAAAGCAAAACAAGAAGCAGAAAGGAAATATTGGCTTGCTGTTAAGCAGGAGAGGTGAATTAGTCAACAGCAACACTGAAAAGGCAATGTTTCTCAACAGTTTCTTCACCTCAGTATTTACCATCACTGTTGAGCCCTAGTCCTTGGGAATAAAAATCCAAGTCAATACATACACAGACCCACCGTCGGTGAAGGAAGAGTTGATATGTGAACTATTACAGGATTTTGGCCTTTACAAACCAATGGGCACTGACAATATCCATCCAAGGGTTTCAGCTGGCTGACATTACTGTGAGACTGCTCTCCATCATCTTTGAGAAACTGTAGAGGTCAGGGGACATCCCAGAAGACTGAAAGAAGGCAAATGTCATCCCATCTACAAGAAAGGCTTAAAGGAAGATCCAGGAAATTACAGACCCATTTGTTTTACTTCAATCCCTGGGAAGATTATAGAGCTAATAGTAATGGGGCTACCAGAAGTCTTCTCAAACTCAATCACCTTCTACAACAAACTAATCTGCTTGGCTGATGTAGGGTAAGTAGTGGACATTGCCTACCTGGATTTCTCAAAAGCTTTTGTTACAGTTCCACAGTCTCCTTCTAGAGAAACTGAGACATTACAGTCTTGGCAATTTGACAAGTCGTCTGTGTGGTGGATGGGAAACTGGCTGACAGACTGCAGCCAGAGGGTGGTGGCAAATAACTTGTTTTCAAACTGACAACTTGTCACAAGTAGGTTTCCCCAGGGATTGATGTTGGGCCCAGTACTGCTCAATGTCTTCATAAGTAATCATATAGAAGATGGGATCAAATGTATCCTGATGAAGTTTTCCAATGAGATGAAACTGTGGGGAAGTGGACACTTCCAGAAGGGAGAGAAACCCTGCAGGAAAACCTGGATTAGCTATAAGAACCTCATGAAGTTCAACAAGGACATAATCCAGGAGTGCTTTAAAGGCTCGGATCTACCCAGCTGTGGAGAAGCTCTGTGGAAAGGGACCTGGGAGTCCTGTGCACAACAAGCTCAATATGAGTGAACATTGTGCAATTGTGGCAAAGGAAGGCAACAGGATGTTGGGTTTCATCAACAGGAACATCACTAGCAGAGATAGAGTCGTCATTACCCCACTCTGCTCAGCACTTGTCAGGCCACACCTGGAATACTGTGATCAGTTTTGGTCCTTCCTATACAAAAAAGGTGTGGACAGGTTGGAGGGGGTCCAGAGAAGGGCCACGGAGGTGATCAAAGGACTGGGAAGCCTGCCATAGGAGGAAAGCTGAGAGGACTGTGTTTGTTTAGCCTTGAGAAAAGAAGGCTCGGGAGAGACCTTATCATCATGTTACAGTATTTAAAGGGTGGATACAAAGAAGATGAATTCACATTTTTACAAGAACTCACATGGAAAAGATGAGGGGTAATGCATACAAGAAACACCTGGGGAAATTCTAATTGGAAACAGGAGGAAAATTTTACACAATGAGAACAATCAGCCATTGGAATAATCTTCCCAGGGAAGTCATGGATTCCCCAGCACAGGACACTTTTAAGATTCAGTTTTACAGGGTGCTGGGACATCTTATCTAGACCGTGCTTTTGTCAAGAAAGTTTGGACTAGATGATCCTTGTGATCACTTCCAACCTGGTAAATGACAATTCTATGACTCTATCATTATTCACAGCTGTGAGAAGAGCTTTAAAAACAGAATACTGAGTGAACAATTCTAAAATGTCTCAGTCTAGCTTATGTTCCCATAATCTGATAATTATACGCATCCATTAGCTCAGTCTGTAGCAGTGTTGTGGTTTAAGTCCAGTCAACCAGTAAGTCAGAACCACGCAGTCTCGCTCGCTCACTCACTCCCTCCCCTTTCCTCTCCCCCACTCCCGAAGGTATGGGGAGGAGAATCAAAAGAATGTAACTCCCACGGGCTGAGACAAGAACAGTTCAGTAACTAAGGTATAACACAAACTGCTGCTGCTACCACCAATAATAATAATAATGATAAGGGAAATAACAAGGGAAAAGAATACAAATGCTCACCACCCACCGACCAAGCAGAGAGAGCTAGCCCTTCCGAGTAACTCCCAGTTTACATCCTAAGCATGACATGCTGTGGTATGGAATACCTATTTGGCTAGTTTGAATCAAGTTTCCTGCCTCTGCTTCCTCCTGGCTTCCCCTCCTCCCAGGGCAGAGCATGAGACTCTAAAAGTCCTTGGTCAGACTAAATATTTGAGCAGTGACGAGAAACATCAGTGTTATCAGCGCTGTTTCCAGGCTGAAAGTCAAAACCACAGCAGTGCACCAGCTACTAAGAAGGAGAAAAAATGACTGTGCTGCTGAACCCAGGACAAGCAGTCCTTAACAACATGAATGCCACTTCTTTTTAATGTTCGTGAAGTTAAGTAGAAAGGCTTGTTCCATCTGCATGAAAAGTGATGACTTGTGGACTTGCAACTGTATCATATAAGCTGCAGTATGTGTGCCATTCCAATTTCCAAATTTTTAATGAAAATAGTATAAATGGAAATCCATTTATTCCCATCTCTGTCTTTGTGGTGGTGCATCCCCAAACCCATCCTATGGGTTACTCTGCAAGCGAAAGAATTCCCGTTAGGTCTTGCCTTCGTGTAATGGGTTGGTTGGTGAAGCATCCCTTGACTGCACCAGGAACACTTTAACGGTTAAGAAATGAGGTAATGATCATACCATGGACTCCTGTTCTCTCACTAAGATGGGGAGCAAGAACAGAGATAATCAGTCATTCCCCGACAGACTCAGAACATTCCTTCCCTTGGTCGTAGCCTGAGTGGAATAGTACCATTGTTACTGGAATTTTGAAAAATTTCTTGTAATTGCCTACTTGGTTTGTAGCCAGGATGGAAATTTATTGATGACTAAAGCCAGCCATGTTGTGACCCTATAAATTAGTCCTTCTAAGTGAGGTCCTTTGATCTCTCCTGGACCACAGCATCTTCATCTGAGTGGGACAGCTCTGAGCTCACAAACTTGAAAATAAGTGATTACTAGCAAATCATCTCCAAAAGCTCACAGTGGGGCCTGTGCCAAAGAATCCCCACTCCTTGAGGCTCAGTCCTCACCCACTGAGAAATGCCAAGACGTGACATTAATATTTCACAGAACCTGAGGGGAATTTTTACCAAGACATGTCTTTATGTATGTGTGCATGAATATGTGTGCATAAATTGCTGTAGCAAGCATAGTAAATTCTAGTAACTCACTTTATAAATGTTAAAATCCATCTTACAACTGCAGCCTATTGTTAGGTGAAAGCCATGCAAGAATCCCACCTGTGGTAAACTGGTACACTTGTAACTTTTCAGATACAGACTGTTGACCAAGTGTGAGACTAAGACCAGACCTTGCCTCATGTAGACTCCTTCAGGAGTTTAGAAACCAAAGGGGTCTGTTCTGACCCTCATACTTCAATGGGAAGGTCTCCCTCACACTTTGTGCCTTTGGCTTCTATATCAATAATTTTTAACTAATTTTTACTTCAATTTTCCTTTATATACTTCATCCATGGAACAAGGAATAGAGTGAACCTTGCCATCAAATTCTTATAAGTCGTACTTTATAAATTAATTTTAAAGTTACTCTTGATATTAAAACTCTTTAATGTTCATTCTTTGTGTGACCCTACCTCACTCATTTCACTACAGTCCTCTACAGAATAAACAAGAACTTGGTTACAAGCAAGGATAAGACGGACATGAAGTTTTTCTGTCCAACAGACAGTTCGGAGTTTTCAAAAAACCTCTCCCTTTTTATTGCAAAAAATATAGAGATCTTTTCAAAATCTGAAGGACACATGTGCCGTATTCAGAATATCTGAAATAAACATACTGGGTATTAAAGGATAAAAGAAATTCAGGTGTGAATTCCTGTTTGGATTACTTGGATATAATGAAACTGATGAAAGTGTGCCTCCTATATGCCAATGTTCTCTCCTCTCCAGGTCAGTGAACTAAATGGAATTATGCCTGTCTTTGCTGATGAAGTTGTTTCACTAGGTATGAATATTTAAATACTTAGTACTTGAGAAAAAAAAGATTCAATAGCATGGAAGTTAGAACAGCTAAGTAAAATTAAAGTTTACATCCTTGTTTCAAAAAAATACAATCCATGCTCTGGAGAAAACCAACTCAAATATGAGGGGTTGAGATTAACCATTTGGAGCTA
Source organism: Psittacus erithacus (assembly GCA_009867235.2). Taxonomy (NCBI): domain Eukaryota; kingdom Metazoa; phylum Chordata; class Aves; order Psittaciformes; family Psittacidae; genus Psittacus; species Psittacus erithacus. Next base: position 34,012 of record WYDI02028566.1, read on the forward strand.
TCTTATGTTCATTGATTACCAGAGACTAAAATAACATTGACTGTAAGACAGGAACATGTGCTTTCTATATCCTGTATAAGGATACAGATACCTGTACTTTTCTAAAATAAATTTGCTTCTAGTATTGAGAAAAAACCACTCAAAATTAAAAAAAAAAAATAAAAAAATTGAAACCAAGTGTTACAGTATCTTTTAGTAAAAGTGTTAGGAGGTCATAATCTTAAATTCAATATCACTAATGTTTGGTTATCATATGGTATTTCATATCAATATCTATGTCCCTTCTACCACTTATAAACTTCTTTTTTTTTTGAGGATATCAAGGTAGCAGATTGCAAATAACTTTGTCTTTGTACAACAGTCCGGCAAATAAACAATGAACATACTGGGACTATGAAAACTGTGCAAACTCCAGACTGTGTTGCTCCAAATCTTTGACAAGCCACGTTTTCTTTCCTTGGATTCGTTTTGGTTTTTTGTTTCTGTATTTGTTTTCTTTTCTTTTTCTTTTTTCTTTTTTTTCATATTACAACAGGAAGGCCAATGTAGATCAACCTGAGAGGTGGTTTTAGTTTTCAGAAGACAGGTAACAGTCTTTTAGTGAGCACTAGCAGATGAGAAGACTCTGTCACATGGATTTTGGGATGACATCCTAAACCCTACAGTTCTTGAGAAGTTTCTGACATATGTTCCCAATGAGCATTTGGGTTTGATTAATTTTATTTTTAAAGTATTTTTTTATAAAAACCTTCTAGGTTGATTCCAATTACAAATCCATGCAGTGACATGTTCAGAAGAGTGTAGGAAATAGTGGAAATTAGGGCCTTCTTGCTAAAAGGTTAAGTATTTGTGCTTGAATATGTGCAAGTGTAAACATGAAGATGACCTCATTTTCTGGACCTGATTTATACTAAACTTTATTAAGGAGTTATGGCACAGGAAGTTAATGATTTTCAGAAGTGATAGGTTTTTTGCTTTAAATGAATTTGGAAAAAAAACAGTTCTCATAAGAGAAATTGTGTGCATCATTAGTCTGAAATGTGAACGGTAAAAACAAACATAGGAACATGTAAGAAAAATTTTCTTTAGGAAGCCTCAAGGAAGAAAGAGGTCCCACCTTCATGAATTTCACTGAATTTTCTTAAAATATCTGAAACAAAACCAAGTCTGCCAGTTAACTATTTATTTTAGCACTTCTATGTGTGTCACATTGTTGGAAACTTCCACTAGACCAGGCTGCTCAAAACCCCATCCAACCTGGCCTTGAACACTTCCAGGGATGGGGCATCCGCAGCTTTTCTGTGAAACTTGTTCCAGCATCTTACCACCCACATAGTAAAGAATCTCTTTCTAAAATCTAATGTAAATCTACACTTTTTCATTTAAAGCCATTCTCCCTTGTAAGAAGTCGCTCTCCAGCTTTCTTGTAAGTCCCCTTTGGGTACTGGAAGACTGTTACATTGTCTCACCAGAGCCTTCTCTTCTCCAGGCTGAAATCAGACATTTCTACCAGTCATGTACCTTTTCCTAAAGGAAAACTCACAATGGTCAGCTATGACATCTACCTCACGTGAGTCTATAAATTTCTTCTGGAATTCACCTTTTTCAGGTAGGAGGCAGATAGTATTTTTTTTTCGTTCAATACATCTTCTAATGTGTAACAGTACTACATTTCTGACACAGAATTGAAGAATTGTATTTCTTTACTGACAGATTCTTGAAATATTACAAAATTATTTTTATCTAAAAAAAATTTACCCAGTTAAATGATAGTGCAGCTTATTTAATTGTTATTATGTTATTTTATCAGATTCTTGGATCCACACTGGTTACTTTACATTACAAAATGAAAAAATATAATTTTTCAGGTTGGTGTAATCTTTTGTATTGCCCTAGTGTCATACTAATTCTTTACTTTCTATAATGTTTGGAGAAAATCACATCTAGATCAGGCATAGAATGTTGGTATGCAAAAATAATTCAGCTTATATTTTAAAAAATTTTAAGTAAGCTAAAAAATATCTATATATACTTGCATGCATAAATTAAGTACATATGGTTGATAAGAATGATTCAGCAACCTGGACAGCAGATATTGTTCCAGAATATGATTGCTGCAGCTCAGCTACCTCATTTCATTTCATTTCATTTCATTTCATTTCATTATTTCATTTCATTTCATTTCATTCCATTCCATTCATTTCATTTCGTTTGTTAGAAAAAGTCCTCATTTTAGTAAATATGCTGTATTTTAAAACGATATTAAATATTGTGTACTCTGCCCATGAACTGTGCGCAGAAAACAGTCACCAGAAGTTTGTTATGTATATTTAAAAACAGCATTATGTGTATTCAGATACTTACATTGCCTAATCCAAGAATATAGCTAGGGATCATATTCACTAATATCTTCAGAAAACAGTGGCATTTTACCTGAGAGACATTTTGCTTTAGATTTCACCTTATGTTTTGTTCCAACAAGCTTTGCTGTTTCTTTTTTTTGAAACTTGCATTGGACTTTATCAGTTTTAAATCATCATAAACAATTCCAGATAGTTACCTCTGTGCTCCATGTGACAGTGATGTAAGAAATGTTGTATGTGTGCTAGTGGAGACAGATAACCCAAAAATAGTTGGGGCTGTTAAAGTGTGTATTGTAAATCAGGCAGGGCTTCCTGGACTGTATACAGTAGAGTCAGTTTAGTTTTTTTCTGACTGAAGGCAAAAGAGAAAAAGGATGTAGCAGAAAAAGCAATAATCTTCTATATAAAAAATTATAGAACAGTATTTCAATTATCACTGAACTGAAGTTATGTCCCTTGCATATCCAGGGAAGGGCCAGAATGACAGTGACACTTTGTTAAATTAAAATATCCCTGAGCCTAATAATCTAGGAAGTTCTTGAAGTAAGGTTGCTTTTCAACTCTGCACCTCCTTGTAAATTTGTAACTATATATAAATTGTGCAATTGTATGCTGTCCTCCCTCCAGGACTATCTCATGAAGTGTATAAAATGGAAAAAACTCCAGTATTCAATATTTTGCCTTATCTTTTTATTTTCATTCTACAGCTATATATTTCATTTATTAGACTTTATAGAAACCATGTCCTTGAGAGAGAGTTACTGTTTTTCTCATGGGTTTTTCTATCACAGTCATCACTATAGCAACAGAGTACTTCGCAAGCATGAAGAAACTCATTTCACAAATTTCTGCAGAAGTGAGGTTTGTGGCTGAGCTTCTGTTTTTAGAGAAAATTGATATATTAAATGAGCTAACAAATGAGGTCAGCTGTATTGAAAATCTTAGTCAAATAAATACAAAGATTTAAAGTTTTTCTTTTAAAATGAAATTTGAACTGTTTGTATCTTAAGGAAATAAAACTTGAACATTAGAACTACTTGAATACTAAGAGGAGTCAGAAACCTGTAATAAGTACAAGAAAAATCAGGCAGACTACAAATTACGAGTAGATAGTGAAAACTCTCAAAAGTCAAACTGAATTATTTTTTTTGAAGATGAAAATAAAAGCAGTAGAAATAAAATTAATGTGGTTAACAATACAAATACAAGCCTGAAGTTAGTAAAGGCTAAAAGGGCAGGAACATGTTATAGACCATAGAGTAGCATAGGCAGAATAAGAATGAGATATGAAAATGGAAAGTATTATTGCTTAGTGAATCTCAGAAGCATAATAAATCCACATCCACTGCTGAATTCTGTTTAGGAAGCCGTCAGAATGGGAGGAAGTTAACATAGCAATGCTTCAAGGAATATTTAAGAACAAATTTCATTAGATATTTTTACTAATTTAATGAAGAATGAATGAATGAGATTTAAAGACAAAGTGTCATCAGTGCCAACTCCCTCTGTCATAATGTAGAAAAGAATGTGATGACTTTAAGGCTAAAATAATAGAATTAGTTTAAAACATGATAATATGAAATGAAAAGCCATGGAAATAGGCATTCAGAGAAAGAATATATAGTTTTCTTGGAAATAATGAAGAAGAAAAAGATACGGAGGAAGATGTGACTTACAAACTGTGAACCACATTGTAAAAACATAAAAACAAAATCAAAATTAGAATTATGAATTTGTTTCAGAAGAAGGAAGTTCTGTTTTAAGGAAATGAAGCAAATTTTCAGTGTTTTGAAACATTTTCATTTAATTTGTCTCAAGGAGCAGTTCTGAGTCTTTCTTGGGGAGGGGGAGAAATTACCCGTCTATAGTTACCAAACTGTGCTCTAAGAACACCTTGACTAGGAGTGTGGAAACTATTCAGTACCTTTTGTCATGCTCACTTTCAGGAAAGTGAAACTAGCCTTTGTGAAGCTTATTGTGATCCCTGCTTATAAAAAGTATAGGAACAGGAGGTTTACTTTTAAAATGAAGTCTGAAGTATCTGTAAATGGAAGCCTCCAAAAGCATGCGCTTAAGCTGGCTGGTTCTTCCAGTCCTCAGTGTTGCTTCAGACAAAAAGAACTATTTAGCTGACAGATGGAAATTTCTTTTATTCTTAATCAGAGTTTGATTACATTTTGATTTCTTCAATTAAAAAAAATCCTCAAGAAGTAATAGAACGCTGGCATAACGCTTAACTCCTAATAAGAAGAAAGGATTCAAAAATACAGTGGAATTTCCATTAAAAAGAGTTCTAAGTCAGCATGAAATGCTATATAATGCCACTCAGAGCTAGTTTGCAGCACATCATCAGCAGAGGTAAAATTGCATGTTGCTTTTGAGATGCTAGAAGTTCTGTATGGCAACCTGCTTCTACCACAAGCAGGGAAAAGAGAGGAGAAAAGAGATTTCAAATAGACTGAAAAGAGTACAGATTCCTGCTGATTTTGGCTCACTTTTCCTATTGGTCTCTAGGAAGGGATAAAGATGAGATACACTGAAGGGAAAGCTGATTTTAAGCACTAGCTACCAGTACATCCTCCTTTCTTGGGATTCCTGGAGAGACATACAAATGGTTATTATTCCTTAATAATACCCTACTTTGCCTATGCCTGTTTGTCCTGATGATTGAATGATTGAGTTGTGAAAACAGCAAAATGTAAGATGTAGTCCAGGCTACTTATTTACACTGACTAGAATAATAGCTTTCTGGTTCTAGTTTGGTTTTAGGGTGGGGACATTCGTTTCTGTCTATTAGAATAGCTAGTAAATACTGGCATACGGGCTTTATGCATCCTGGAAGGCTTTTGCTTTTACAGCTGTTTCAGCAAATCCCTCCTCCTGACATTATTTATCTTCTGTATGAAAAAGATATTTCTATCAGTATAAGTTATATCTATTTCCCTAATGAAATTATTACATTAGAAGGACCTCAGAGTATCTTTGATAAAACAGTATTTATAGGAAATAACAGTTTATCTTGAGCAACTATGTCTGATGATTTGCGATTGTGATTTTTTTTTTTCCCTACGTTAAAAAAAAAAAGTTTGGGTTTGTTTTTTTTTTTTCATTTATCAATCTGGAATCCTGATTCTCCCTCCAGTTCAGATTTATACTGAGTCCACATCAAAACTAATGGTAAAAGGACCATGTGTCTCTCTCCTAGATTAGCTGATTTGCCAGAAAATTCCTGAGCCTTAATCAGTTTTCTGGCTTCTTAGATATCATTCTTATTAGCTATTTGACCCATTACTAACAATAAGAGTGTTAAAGCATTCTTTTTTACTGAAGTTATACCGCATTTCTACTTTTGATTATATATTCTTCTGCAGTACTTCCCACTTTGTCATTTACTAGGACTGTCCCTAATAGAGCTTTCTTCCCTGGTAAATAGAAAGATCCATAGACATTATGACTGCAATTTTGATTTGCCCTCAGATGCAGATTGTCTACATGAATGATCACTCACTATCTCCAGCTCAAAGGAAATAGGTGGTTGATGCACCAGTTCCTGGAATAGGGCAAAACTAAGTTCTGAACCTTGTTCACAAGAGCCATTCGTGTGTTTTGTTCACTAACTGTTAATATAAAATTATTTCTTAAGCACTTAATGGAACCAAGGTCTCCTCTCTCTTGAGTGAATGTCTTAGTTGCTTCATATCCTCTTCTTTTGTCTAACTGACCATTTTTTTATTCTCATAATTTTTTTAAATTTTTTGTTCTTATTTTTTTATTCAGATTTTTTATTCTTATTTTGCCTAAGGAAAATTATTTAGACAGAGAATGGGAAATATTATTCCCAACCTCATAACATAGAATTTAATTCTGCTAGTGTTTTAAGAAATTAAAGGTGAAGGCTTGAAAATCAAAAGGCTGAAGATGGTTTTAGTACTCAGTTTTCACATGTTGGACACATACTTCAGTCACTTGTGCTTTAGGTTACAACTGGACTAGTACTGCTATTTCTTAAGCCTGTTGTGAATCTAGGCTTGGGATACCACAGTTATGAGATTTCTTGAGTTATGTTAGAGCCTTACAGTTATGAGAAATTCTCTTTTGAAGAACAACAGTAGAGCAAAATTTTGTTAGAATTGGTGATATTCTTTTACTGCTTTTGAACTGCCTTTTACACTGATAAAATCAACCACTGAATAAAACTCAATAATTATAACACGTTTTAGTGTTATAGTGTAATTGATGGCATGTTCTGATGGTTCAGAAGCATAAAACAGGTACGTTTGGAAATACCAGATGATATGTGAAAACATACGAATATACAGGATGAGCAAGCCCAGAAGGTATTTTTGTACTTGCAGGAATAATCTGCTTTTATTTTATCACTCTAGCCCACTTTGGAAAAGGTGGAAAATCCCTTATTGCACTGCTTCAGAAAAACATGTCAAAACATCAACTAATGCATTGAAAAATCTACTTATTACATGCTTGAGTGACCTTGGAAGCAAAGGAAAGCTGCAAGTAGACAGAGTAGTGCAAGATAGACAAGGATGGCAGTGTACTGACATCTGCTCTTTTTAATCTGTTTGCCATTTTGGTTATCTCTTCTTTTGTTGTGATGTATGTTTACACTAGGTGTTAGAAGATCTTTCCAGACATAGTTTTACTTTGCAAAACGTGGGCCTTAGCTGAGAACGAACATGGTCCTTAAGCAGTAGCTTCAGCAGGGGAAAATAGCAGAGAGAAGAATAAAAGAAATACTCTATATTAACAGGATTGTGAGTAATTGTGATCTACTTATCTACTGGCAAGATTGATAAGTTTGGTTTTAAATAAGATAATTAAAAACACATCTCAAAAGTAAACAGTTTTCAATCCACTTTTGTCAAAGAAGTAGTGTAGTCCGCGACTGCTTTCTTTAGCTCCTCCTTAACAGGCAATACATGCATTCATTTCAGCTGGGAATTTCCTTATGCAAGACATGAAAAAATTACACAGAGATCAAACTGTATCTGTTAAAAATGCGGAGTGGGTTTACAGATGTATTGACTTCTAAGGAAAGGTGGGGAAAGAAGTGATTGTAACCACTATTAGGTAAACAGAAAAGGTTTAATCTTCCACTTTAAATACATCAGTGCTCACTTTCTCAGACGGCACCATCACATAGGAAATCTTTTGCTGTTCTGTGAGACCCTGTTGAAAGGTTATCAGTTGCTATTAAGTTTTCTAAGTGGCTTAGAACAGGTTTTATACTGAAAAATTGAGTTTATTACATCCAGTATAATGAGTTTCCCTGAAAATGTGGCTATTTTTTAATGAAATGCCATTGAGAGTTAGATTCTTTTAAAACCTAGCCTAGCTTGCAGTTGCTGAGCCTAGCTGAATAGTTAGTATATTTCATGGACTATTCCATAGATATGAAAAAAGGCTGCAGGATCATGGCAGCTGAATTACGAACTTATGAGAAAAGAGCAAGCAAGGTGTATCTATTAGTTTGCCAGGCTGCAGGGATGTGAAGACTCACTACCAACACTTCCTATTTTGGCTGCATATTCTTATATCTAACACTGTATGCCTCCACTTATTTTCAACGCAATTCATCTCATTTACCTGTCTTGAAATTTGTCTTGCAACTGGTTAGGCTTTGCTTGGCATTCTATTTCATGTTAAATAGTTAAAACCCACAGTCAGCCCAATAATTCCATTGTTTTCATAATTATTCCTTTTCTTTAATTCAAGTGAAATAACAAAATTAGATTTGCCTGTCCTGAGAGTATTTTTCTTCTAGTTCAAATAGATGAAATGAATGTAATTGCCAGCTGTTCTTTCAAATTCAAATTCCATGTACTTATCCTAATATCTCTAATACACTGGTTTCTTCAAACCAAATTGTTACAAAAACTCTATGAAAAATTGCAAGTAATATTTTCAGTTATATAGACTTTCAATGCCATACATCCATGCCATATCCGAATCTATTGTAAAGCTCACTTTTCTCTTTGATGCTTTAAATATATTTTCTATGTATACTCTATGTCCATACATGTACGCACACATGCTTATTTCTCTCTCTACAGAATTAATAACAATTCAGTTTCTTTATGTGGTTTTTCCCTGTTGAATTCACATTTTATTTATTTTTTTTTTCCCTTTGATAGCTTTTTACAAAGTTTTCCTGTCACTGATGATTTCCTCCTGAAGGGTCTCATGGGAAACAAGTTTTATGACTATGAAGCGCACGTATGTTTAGCTGTTTTCTCACTGGCAAGTCTGTCTGTGTGGATTTCTGACTGTCATCACAGAGTCTTCTGGCAGTTCTCTTACCGCTGACTATACTGTAATGATCTTAGGCAAAACATCCTTTACACACTGTGTTTGCTCTATTTTAATGAGTGCTTTCATGCTGTCTGCCTTATAAATGATAAACTGTTCCAATGTAAAATAACAATAAGAAAATATACTACATATGAACTATTTCTTTACACATGGAGCATGGTTTTCAAAATAGTAATTAACTACAGTTAGTGTCTGGTATCATTTCGCTTCCCTTTCTTCCTCAGGGATGAAAAAATGAACTCAAATCTTTCAAGTGAAGTTGCAACTTGAATCAAGCAAAATTACTGTATGAAGAAACGCGAACACAGTATTTTCTTAATATACAGATAAGATTCTGAAGATGTTTGAACAATCTTATCAAGATTTAGTTCTATATTATGCTTTAAAAATTGTTTCACTGTATGTTGTTTAACTAACACTTATACTTTTAACATAAACAACGATTCCTTCAAAATACTATATGAGAGTTGTTTAATTCTCTATTAACTATAAAAAGGGCCTGAAATGATCAGATTAAAATACTTAGGTTACATTATGGACTACAGTTTATTTCCACAATAAATTACGGTTTTAAATCTGTAATGGAAGTTGATTCGTAGCAACTTGATTGTATCAACTGAGTTTTTTGCGATGAGGGGTAATGATTTTAAAACTAAAAGAGGTGAGATTCAGTCTGGGTGTGAGGAAAAGATTTATTACAATAAGGATAGTAAAAAATGGAACAGGTCGCCCAAAGAGGTGGCAGATGTGCCATCCCTGGAGACATTCAAGGCCAAGCTGGATGTGGTTCTGGGCAACCTGATTTAGTCGAAGATGTCCCTGCTTACTGCAGGGGCATTGGACTAGATGACCTTTGAAGGTCCCTTCCAACCCAAATAATTCTATGATTATAAGCATTTTTTTTGAAAACATGAAGTAGACAACATTAAGGACTCATGAAGAGTTAATAGGTAATAAATTATCCACAGGCTGCTTAAGCCAGCAATGAAATAACTGGAAGTTGATGCAATTTCTGTATACCTCATGCTATAGGAATGTTTTCATTTGATTAATATTTCGACTGAAGAAGAACAATAATGAATGAGATTTTCATGATGGGAGACTTGTTTTCTTTCCAAGACTGATTTTTTTCCCATAGAAATTAATAAAGCACCAGTCAGTCTGCTGGCCTATCAAACATAAAAGATTTAATTGTCTGTTCTGGCCATGTTGGCACAGTGAATGCAAAACCTGCTGCCCTGGGAAAGGAGCCCTTGGCGGGCAGGGTACTGCTTCACTGAGTTAGTTTTTTTCTCCTGCCTGACCCTCTTAGCTCTTCTGTTGAGAGCCTGTGAAAAGATATGAAAAGAAAGAAGGCAATCAAAGGCAGCAAGACAAAGAGTTTAACAGTTCTATGTGAAAATGTCCTAAAGTTTCCGATCTTGATGGATCACCTAGATCTGATTTATCTGGCAGCTTTATCTTTCTTATTGGATATAATAGCAAGGTTATCAAGATAGTTATGTACCAGATGTTTGTATTTATTTCTGACATACTAGTCCTGCATGGTATTTTACTGGGAATGTTTAACTGCGGAGAAAATGTCAAATAGGATGACCTTCAAGGCACGCAAAAATTGACCTCAGCTACAATGAGGTAAGCTGTGCTTGCAGGTATTTTTATAGTATAGTTTGATGACTATAGGCAGCCTAAAACATGAGTTACAGCTTCTGTGTAAAACAAGTGCTGACCTATATTTTTTTTTCAGAAGAAATAGTTTTGAAATCGCTAGCAGGAGACCATACAAAGGAGGGGCTTGGAAATAAAGGAGGGGCAGGGGGAAAAAAAGAGCAGCTAAGTTATATTGCCCTTTATATATTTACTCCTTCACTATGTTTTCTTCTAATAAAGAAAGTCTCTTCCCAGAAGAACAGAAGATTTAAAATTAAGTGCACTTTTACCACAAATACATTTTTTCTCTTTCAAAATAAATTATATAAGACATGCCACTCAAAGGCATAAAAAAGCTCCAAGTTGCAGTTCAAAAAACCAGAACTGCCAGCAGGAAATTATTGTTACCATATATGATAATTTCTAGGAAAAAAGCAAATAAAGAAAGCAAAAAAACCCCCCATATTTAAAGTAAGTGCCTTTGTTTTCCTTTTTTTTTTTTTTTTTAATGCATTTCTTTTTTTAAAGTGTTTGGAAAGACTTTGCTTTTTTCTTACTTGTTCATCTGAAAATTAATATAACATTGAGCTAGATGTGTAACCACAAGATAAAAGGGAATTTTTCAGGAAAACCCTTGCAAAAATATTGGCAGCATATCACTACTTTTTTGTATACTCCCTGAATTTATCTTACAAAAAAATTTTTTTTGTGGATGAAAAAAATGAAGGGACATAGGTAAAAAAACAGTGCCACACTATTATATTTGTTTCTGTGATTTCTTTGCACTTGATGAAAAATCCATGATAATCCTGAATGGTTTATATAAATTCCTCACTATTTCAGAATTCTCTATAATCTGATGCACATATGTAATCTGACGCAATCTTGGCCAGTTTAGATGGGTCTTTGAGCAACCTCATCTAGTGGAAGGTGTACCTGCCTGTGGCAGGGAGGTTGGAACTAAATGATCTTTAAGGTTGCTTCCATGGGACCATAGAACCATTCGATGAGTCTATGTTTCTTTGATAGATTTATATATATACACTTATAAAAGTGAAATTCATATGAGATGAGTTGTTTGAAAAGAGAATATGCTTTACGTTTTCAATATAAACTTTAAAAATTACATCAGAAGGCCAGTTTGAGTTTTATTGCTTCTAAAGTACAGATTCCCACTAATCTAACTTTAAAAAAAAAAATTACTTAATTTTTAGAAACATTGAAATCTGTGAAACAGAGTGAAATATGTCATACTTAGGAGTACTGAACAGGTACACAAAAGCCAGTACTCTACATACCTTGTAATTCAATAAATTAGTGAGAAATTTGTTCTACTTGAATACTTTCTCTCCCAAAGTGAGCATTGCAGCTGACAAATACTCTGTTAATCACAGAAATAGCCTACAGTCAAGGAGTTTTCTTGAATAACTGAAGATAAAATATTAAACCAAATCAAAGTGGTGATATGCACTGTAATGAAAAAATAGAGATAGCTTGGAGATGAAATAATTAAAAGCATACTGGAGATGCTAATACCAGCATGTGTTGTTAATTTTAAATAGCAAAGGGTATAACTGAGATCACATACTCTCACCTTCATGCAGATTAACACTAATTGCCGCTCCCCATTTTCATACATCGTCTTCAAGATGTCTCCTTGTGCTCATTTAAGATTGTATTTATATCATCTAATGACACTAGACACTATGTATAATGTCAGACAGGGACCTGAAAGTCAGTGCACAGCAAATGTTATGGCCTTGTGGCAAAGGTGGTCAAATGCATTCTGGTCTGTACCAGCAAAAGCACTACCAGTTGGTCAAGGGAAGTGATTATTCCCCACTATTCAGTGGCTCTGAGGGTGCATTTGGAGTACTGTGTCCAGTTTTCATTCCCCAGTGCAAGAAAGACATTGATGTACTGAAATAAGTACATCAGAAAACCACCACAAGGATTAGAAGGATGGATCACAAAATGTTTAAGAGACTGAGAAACCAGAGTCTGTTCAGTGTAAAGAAGATAAGACTTAGGAAAGATATTAATGAAGTTTTAAGCAGAGAACAGAGACAGACTCTTCTTGGAGGTGTACAGTTGTGGACAATAGGCTCCGGACACAAACTACAAGAGAAACTCTGATACTAGGACAAATAAACTTGACATGATAGACAGGATGAAGTTTTTTACCACTAAAATATTAAAAAAATGCGACAGGCTTCCCTGAGAGATTGGGATGTGCTCTCTATCTCTGAAGAGATTTTAAAATCTACCGTCCAAGCCTTCTAATAACTTGATCTAGTAAGTGCTACTTGGAGTGAGGTCTTGGACTAGATGACTTCCAAGAATTAGAAATTCTTTCTAAACGATTCTGTAATTATGAGATGCATCAGCTTAGATGTCTAAATTAGGAACATAGCTTCACTGTAGAGCATCTTGAAAAGCCAGACATCTCTGGGGGGCTTAAGAGAAATGTAAAGTAGATGCCCCAAAAGGCTTTCTGGAGGATTAAGTGTCTCTTCAGGGGTAATAAAGGAAGACTAGGAAAAGCATTGCCCTAATTTAGGAACAGGGATTTTCCTGTAATTACTAAGGCAAGTACAGTGCACAAAGCATTTTTTAGACTACTTTCCAACTCTGTATTTTGTGTGCCCATTCTTTAACTGCTTCAGCTGGTGTGAATATAGGATCAGTGAGTGAGATAGTGAATGGCATATGGAAAGCATACAGGGTAGAGAACACATGATACAGAGTAGAGGAAGGGGGCTATAAGAGGGATGATTTCATTTTAGAGTCTTTTTTTCTCTACTTGGTATGGAACTTGTCACATTCACCAAAAAAAATCATGGACAGTACACATTTTTCCTCTTACCAGGTGGATAAATCACCAGAGGAAATAATGGAAAATTTTGAATTTTCCATTCAACGACACTGTTCTGTATCACCGGTTATTAGTTGTGCATTTGGTTTTGCATTTTGGTAAGAATATTCTGTTGCGGTAGAAAATGAAGTCTAAACCAGACAGAATCATGGAAGTGCAACAGATGTATAGTTTAAGTTCTGTCTCTACTCTGAGATAAAGAGTCCTAGCCAGGCTTTGCAAACGTATTACAAACCAATGCCAGAAATTTTATGTACACATGTGCCCCGGGTTTAGCTGAACCCAGGACAACATGGTCTAATTAACAGATTAAACTTCCTGACACAAAATGAGAATAACCATAAAAAGTGATGCAGAAGCTAAGAAATGAGAAACCATAAAAGACAACATAAAAAACCTCCCAAAACCCTTGAAGAATATCTTCCTGGGTTTTTTTCCTCACTTATATTGCAATTAGGGACAAAGTAACTGTTGCTTCCTGTAGATCACAGGCATGAACTACTGTTCAGTATGGTACCACAAAGTGAGAGAGAAAAGTCTGAGACCACATATGCCAAAAGCTCATATTTCATTAACTCAAGTTCTATCATAATTTTATCATCTTGTCTCCAGCATTCCAAATGCCTTCTTTTCCTTGGACTTTCCTGATTTCCTGGAATCAAACAGGTTAATTTATTTTAATTGAAGTGAAAGAATACTGAGATTTCAAATATTTAGAGTCATAGAGTGGTTAGGGTTGGAAAGGAGTCTAAGATCGTTTAGATGCAACCCTCTTGCCATGGACAGGGGCACATCACACTAGACCATGCGTATCAAGGCTCTGTCCAACCTGGCCTTGAACACCATCAGGGATGGAATATTTAGCACTTCTTTGGGCAACCCATTCCAGGGCCTCACCACCCTCACAGTAAAGAACTTCTTCTTCATATCTAACCTGAACTTCGCTTGGTTTAGTTTGAACCCATTACCCCTTGTCCTATCATTACAGTCTCTAATGAAGAGTCCCTCCCCAGCATCCTTGTAGGACCGCTTCAGATACTGGAAGGCTGCTATGAGGTCTCCATGCAGCCTTCTCTTCTCCAGGCTGAACAGCCCCAACTTTCTCAGCCTGTCCTCATACGGGAGGTGCTTCAGTCCCCTGATCATCCTTGTGGTCCTCCTCTGAACTTGTTCCAACAGTTCCATATCCCTCTTATGCTGAGGATACCAGAACTGCACGCAATACTCCAAGTGAGGTCTCACAAGAGCAGAGCAGAGGGGCAAGATCACCTCCTTCGACCTGCTGGTCGCACTCCTTTTGATGCAGCCCAGGGCACGGTTGGCTTTCTGGGCTGCAAGAACACACTGCCAGCTCCTGTTAAGTTTCTTATCAACCAACACCCCCAAGTCCTTCTCCTTGGGGCTGCTCTGAATCACTTCTCTGCCCAGCCTGTAGGTGTGCCTGGGATTGCCCCAACCCAGATGTTGGACCTTGCACTTTGCATTGTTGATCTCCATAAGGTTGTCATTGGCCCTCCAATATGCTTTAAAATGCTTTCAGCATATAGCTTTTATATGCTTTTATATGCTTTGAGCTTTGAGCATTAAGCATTTGTTTAATATGCTTTGAGCTGTTCAACACATTTTATGCAACATAATCCCAGTAAGGATCTGATTTAAAGAAACTTGGGTCATATCGCAATAAGCAGCCACATTTGCAAGCTAACCAAAGCAAAATGAGGTGAACAAAGTAAACTAAAATTAATAACAGCATGTTTCTTGCCTGCGGCAACATATATAATAAGTGATAGATGGTGAGAGATTACTCCTAATTTTTCCTCTTACTTCTACTAATAAAGCAAATAAAAACATGTGTTCAGTAACGCTGAACCTCTTCTTGCCTGTGTGGGCCAGAAAATACAGAATCTTAACCTACAGACCTCTTTTTTCCCCTTTTTCTCCAACGCATTGAGCAAAATGCCAAGAGCAAATGAAATGTACTCTCACTTGCAGAGCTGCATAGAATGCACAGCAAAGACTGAAGAGTCCAGTTGGGGACTGGCAAGAGGCAGCTGGCTCAGTGGTGATCAGGAAGTATACATTTCTCTCTGGAAAGGCTTTTCCACATACACCAGATACTCTGCTTCCACAGGAAGAAATCCACCCCGGAACCTTTCCTGTTTCGTGACTTTTCACCCCATTCACTAATGAAAACACTGTTGAGATCATCAGTATGATAAAACCCAAAAGACATCACTGAAACACTTTTTCATACAATTGGGCTGATTAAATAGACAACAATATAGTCTTTATTTCCTCTTATTGGCAGAAATGGAAACTAAATTGGGAATTGTACCATATTAATAGAGAGGAATTGTACCACACCTATTCAGTGAAGCTTTGTACTGGGTTCAGCTGTCATTACAAGACTAATTGGTTATACCCCATTTCTGTTTTTATCTCAATATATGTACACACTCAGAAATTTTCTCCTCTAAATCCATTAAGATTGCATTTCAGATCCTGTCCATTTCGCCTAATAGCTTGCTTAACATTTACCTGTTTTTTTCCATATTTTTATTTTATGATGATGGATGCACTAATGAAAATTATGACTGAAGAAATATTATATTTGATTATATATGTCAGTGATGCACCTGAAAAAAATGAGGATCATATACAAAAGGAAATTTCACAGTGATAAACTTTAAAATTTAAGACAGTGCATCTTTCTATAATTAACATTTAACATCTGATTGTCCTAACTTGAATCATAGAATTGTATGTGCTCTTTCTCATGTTGTTTTTTATAAACTAGAAACAACTGTAAAACAAAAAACACAGCATGAAGAGTAGATAAAGAGCAAAATATAAGAATACAGTGTTTCAGAAAAATCTTTATAACTATGGAGCTGTCACCAGAGTGAGAAGGGAAATATTGCTTTTAGATAGCATAAGTGTAGTTCCTCTAACTAGTGAAGCTGGCTATCTAATTCTCACCTAGCATGTGTTACAAAGCTGTATTGATACTACTGATTACAATGGATGCACCTATGGAAGTGTCAGGCTGATTCCCTCAGAGACTGGATGCCTTTCTCTAGAGTAGTCCACTTGGCCGAACGACTCACAACATCGTCCTTGTAT
>WYDI02028568.1:0-10191 GCA_009867235.2 Psittacus erithacus
GAAGAAGTTCTTTACTGTAAGGGTGGTGAGGCACTGGAATGGGCTGCCCAAGGAAGTTGTGAATGCTTCATCCCTGGTGGTGTTCAAGGCTGGGTTGAACAGAGCCTTGGGTGACATGGTCTAGTATGAGGTGTCCCTGCCCATGGCAGGGGGGTTGGAACTTGATGATCTTAAGGTCCTTTCCAACCCTAACTATTCTATGCTTCTATGATTCTAAATGAGTGAACAAAGGATGACTTTAGTTATCTCTGGCTTTTATTTTTTGCAGGGAAGAAAAGTGCAATCACTCCCTTAATCCATCCATACCTGGTGGGCATCTCCAGAGGGCACTATGTAGGCTTGGACAGGCTCCTGGACATACTTGGGACTCTTCATCACCTGCCGCAGTTGCTTCAGCAGCTCTGTTGTAATTTTTGGACTCATCTTCCTACCTGTAACTAAAACAAAACACAAACTTCAGAGCTTCTCCAGCTATCCCAGACTACTCGTGTACAGGCTGGAGGCAGTCACCACTGGAATCTTCTATTGAGGACAACTGCACCAGCATCATCCCTCTCAGCCCAGAATTTCTGCAGTCTTGCCTCTTCACTCATGTTCCTTGAGCATAAGGGATCAGGCTGAGGCCAGACAGTCAAAGCTGATTTATCCTGCAAAGGACCTCTCCCACCCATAGAAGGACTGGCATCCCAGTGGTGATACACACAAGCTCAGCATGCTTGCCGACCCTTCCTACATGTGGACAGCAGCAGGAACCAGAGCACCTCAGACATGCGCTATGACAGCCAGGAAAGGTCTTGGCATGTGATGTTGATGGTTTCAAGTACCCACAGATCACAAGTAGCCCCACAAACCATGTGCACAGACAGAAACTTTCAGTCTTTTCACTCTGGGGGAAGAAATGCTGTGGCTTACATGCCACAGGAGCACAGGCTGCTGGGAGAATAAGCCACAGATGTCAGGAACTCAGAAATGGAACAGTTAAGAGTGCAAATTTTACAATTTTCACTATAGCCTAGAGTTTCAGAAAAAAAGAAATCTGCCAAGGACATTCACAGGGATGTGTTCACTGGCCATATTTACCTCAGGGCTACATGCTAGTTCATGTAGCAAGAACACAATGATAACAGGAGGAACTGCCCACTGAGTTCTCACAAGTGACTGCCAGAAGACAACTACAAAGGCTTAAAGGAACCTTGGCAAATGCTCTGCAGACCTCAGCTGACAGCAGGCAGGCAGGGGTGGGACACAGGCTGGATGGAAGGCAGCAGATCAGAGGGGAAAACAAGGGCACAGGCCAATCCCTGTCACTTGCTGTGGTTTTGCAATGGATGTACCTTTGGCACTGCAGTGAACACCAGCCTCTCAATTGCTACCCAGAAACCATCAGCAGCTGAGGCCTGCTGTGAGCACCACACACTGTGACACAGCAGAGCATGCCGTCGTGCTGGCACAAGTGAAGGTTGCAGTGGAAGGCATCAGCTGACTGCAGAGGATGTTCAAGATGGGCAGAGGCCTGGCCTTAAAACCTATGAAAATCAAGAAACTTGAACCTCTTCAGAGGTTCTCTCCAGCTTTTCTTCACTCACATCTCCAAAGGGTGCCCAAAGTGGGATAATCCCCTTCCTGGTTCCCCACACATTCCTCTCAAGTTTTTAAGGACATCCTGGGATGTTGCAAGTTTAATACTGTCACTGTCCAGGGCAAGGCGGGTAGGCTCTGCGCTGCCTGAATGCCATGCTATGCAGTATATAATTCTGACCAGCTCATTTCACAACTCATTTCACAGCCACATCCACAAACAGATCATACATGGGAGAAGCAAACAGCATGGAAGTCTCAAATATTTTTGCTTATCCAAGCATTTATTCTATTTAAACCTCAGTAACTACCAGGAGCCCCAAGTGACATTATGGTCCTATGCCAAAACCCAGTAAGGCACAGCCCCTCTCTGTGATATATGCCATCTAAACAGGAAGGCAGAAAGCTGCCTTCATTTCACAAACCGCAGGAAGACATGATTTGACCAAGGGCACAAAACAGCGCTGTGACCAAGTCAGGAACTTAACCAAGACCTGATACATTTCAGGCATAAAAATCTCAGCCCAACACCACCACATATCTCATCACAGAAGTCTGGAGTACACCAGACTTGCATGTGATTGACTGACTGACTGACACAGGTACAGTGTGTTTTAAAACCTGAACCACCAGAAGCAAATCAAGCTCAAAAGGCACCATACACTAAATCCTCAAAGGGATATCCTGACTCCAGTGGGATTAGATAATACCTCAGATTTACTTTCAGGACAAATTTCATAGTTTATACAGTGTTGGCAAGATACACTGGACTTTATTATAATATCATTGTTTCTGCCTGTCCTCTGTAACAAGCTGCTGTAGCATTCTATAACTTTGCTGCTGATTTATGCTCAAAGGAAAAACACAAAGGAGAGAAAGCAGCAACACAGCGACCAGCCAGTAAGAAAGAATTTCTTTCTACAGACTCATAAGGACTCAGCTTCCTTCTTTGACCTGTGCTTTGTTTCCAGGAGACTGAAAGTCTCGTTTAAACAGGCATGGAATGGCGAGGCTTTCCCTTTTAATAAAGCTCCTTGCTGACAAGCCATGGTTTTCTTAGCAAGCAAAAGATTCTCTGAAGGACAAAACAAAGTACTCTGTTGAAAGATTTGCTTTCAATATTAAAACACAACTAAGCCAGATTACCAACAAAACCCATATTGAGAAGGACATCTATTTTAGATGACCTACAGTATAAGAAATGGCTTTAAAAAAATCCTCCACAATCTTTCCAATAGAATTGTCTTCAGCTTCCAGAGAAAGTGAAGCTCTTTTCTCCCACATCTTTGGTAGTCATTTACTCTGGTCCCCCCATAATTTTTAACAGGTGACCTTTCCTTTCTGGGTCATAATTATAAGCCTCTACAAAGTTAAAACAGCTTCTCTATCATTATTTAATCACTCCAGTGATTAACATCAAACAAAGCTGAAAGAAGTTCTTTACTGTGAGGGTGGTGAGGCACTGGCACAGGCTGCCCAAAGAAGCGGCAAATGCTCCATCCCTGGCAGTGTTCAAGGCCAGGCTGGACATGGCCTTGGGCAACATGGTCTAGTGTGAGGCATCCCTGCCCACAGCAGGGCACTGGAACTGGATGATCTTAAGGTCCTTTCCAACCCAAATCATTCTATTCTACGATTTGGCAGCGCAAGAAACAGTCCCATTCCCTGCCTTTTCTCCAAGGTGTCACACTGCCATGTTACCTGCCTCTGTAGTTCCCTAAGTCTGGATTCCTCTTGCCTCTGCTCACACAAAATACCATTCAGCTCTTTGCTTGGTCTTCATAAGCTCCACTGTGTCTGAGAAAGCAAAGGGCGAAACTGAAGCAGCTGACAAACTTTGCCCCCCATAAAACATTCTAATTCTCAAAGAGCTGGAAGTGCATTAACACTGTGTTCCACTGTCAAGATTGGAGATGCATGGAGGGTGAACCATGAGGGAGCAGGGAATGTCAAGTGCCAGGCATTTGCTTGTCAAGACTTACAATTAAATCTTACAAGCATGGGCTGGTTTATGCCAATTTATTTTCACAACCATTCTGTCAGAGGCAAGTCCCCACTTTTCAGATGGGGAAACTAAGGTGGAACAGAAGTAACATGCAAAGTACCTCTGCAGCATGATGACAGAGTTGGATCCCAAAATCTGTCACTGTCTACACATATATTATCTACACCTCACTAGACCACAGGAGCCAGTTCCCTAAGAGCCCCAGCCGGATCTTGCCTAGAGAACATCTCTTATCAAACACACAGGTCACACAGCAACCACAAAAATGCTTCTGGAAGAACCAGACATCTCCTCCTGCTTCCCATATGCACACAGAGTGATGGGCTGCTGCAGCCTCGGGTGCAGGCCATGGCTGGGGACATGAGGCCCATGGTGTGTCAGAGCCATGGTGGGGAAGGGAGGCAAGAACAGGTGAGGCTACATCTCGGTCTGCCTGTGGCTGCTGCATTAGACCAGCCCAGGTGGTTATGTCCTGTTTGCTTCAGATATGCTCATTCTTCTGATAATTTTCTCTTCGTTTTCTCTCTTTTACGAATACACTTGTTCCTATAATAATAGAACAGTCTGGGTTGGAAGGCACCTTAAAGCTCATCCAGTTCCTGACACAGGCAGGGACAGCTTCCTCTAGATCAGGTTGCTCCAAGCCCCATCCAACCTGGCCTTGAGCACTGCCAGAGATGGGGCAGCCACAGCTTCTCTGGACACCCTGTGCCAGTGTTCAAACTCAGTATGCCCGCCTGCACCATCAGGAACCAGCGACACTGCCTCAAAGCCAGGCCCTCTTGCCCGAGCTGGCCGCATGCAGGGCAGCCCAAGCACTGCACTGAGGCACAAACCCCAAAGCTTGCCCCCCAGTACCCTGCACACCAAACCCACCGAGACACCCAGCCAAGCCCGCGCCTCCTCAGCCCCACACAGGCTGACAGAGCCCCTTGGGCCTGGACACCCTGACCGGGCCTGCCTACCAGGGCCTGGGTACCCTGGTAGGGCCTGGGCGCCCCGACCGGGCCCGGATACCCGGAGGGAGTGCGGGTGGCGGTGCCGGTTGTGAGGCCGGGCCCAGGCCGTGCCGAGAGCCCTGCACACCCTCAGGCCCTGCTCCGCCATTACCCCGCAGCACCCACCCGGGCCCGGGCCTTCCCCTGCCTCCGCCCCGCCGCTCCTCACCTGCCGCCGGCCCGCCCGCCGCCGCGCCGCGACGTCAGCGATCACGTGGGCAGCCGCGGCCACCCGCCGATGACGCGGCGGCGGATGTCACGGATGGGACCGGGAGCGGGAGGGTTCCCCCGCCCCGTCCGGCGGTCCCAGCGTGGTGCTCGGCGCCGTCGCCGCTGGGGGAGCCTGGGCAGGGACCTCCGGATGCAGGGGCTCCGTGTTCTTGCCACGCGGAGGGTCCGAAGGTGCTGCAAGCAGCGGGAAGTGTCGGTGTTTGGCGGCTGCCGCTGCCTCCCCGCGGTGTAAAACCGGAGCGGAGCGAACCGCCTCGGGGCTGTGCCCGCAGGACCTCGGCTCTCGGATCCGCTTCGCTCTGTGACTCCCAAACGCACTGCCTGTACCGGGGATTTGAGGCTTGGCTCCTTTCCCTCCCGCCCGGCCTGGCTCCGGAGCCGCCAGTGCTGCGGGGCGGCCGAGGCCGGCGGGAAGGAGCCAGGGCAGGGCCCGGTGTGGCGGAGGAGCTGGTGAGTGAACACTGGCACCGCTCGCTCTCGGGCTGAGCACAGCTGCAGAAGAACGGCAGCATCTCGCATCCCATCACTGCTCAAAGCCTCAGCATAAGGCTCTGCCGTCTACTTGTCAAGATAGATTACCATCAGTTTTGTGCTTGGAAGGGAGGAGTAACAGTAGTGTGTGTAACAACAGTGACTGGAACTGTCATAAAATACGGCCGTTTGTCATGCTTGCTCGCTGATGAAAACCCCTTCCACCAAGCTCCTCTGCCCCTGGCAAGTGTTTTACAGGGGGGCTGTAAGTCAATCCTATTGACAAAGCCAGGAGGCAGTTGCAGAAATGCAGGAATGAGAAGATCACCACCAAGAAAGGCTACAACAAAGTAAAAAAGCTGCTTTGTAACTGCATCTGGGGCAGAAGGGTTTGCTTGCTGCAGTTGGTGCCCTGGGGACCCTCTGTAGCCCATGCTGGAGCAGTGCTGCAGGCATCTCTCCTTCCATGAGGAAGAAGAGAGAAGGAAAATTTGGAGCTCAGTGAAACCCATCTTAGTTCAAGGCCTCTTGTGCATCCTGGGGACTCATTAAGAGCAGAGATGCTGGGCTGGGCCCTTAGGAGTAGGAGATGCTCAGTACTAGCCCCTCAGAGATACACAGGCTGGGCACTGCATGCAGCATCCCGTTGGTAGGGGAGAAGTGTTTGGGTACAAGGTCAGCTCATGAAACTGGTCTCTGGGCCTCAGTCTGTTGGCATTTTTCCAGAGGAGAAAAGATGCAGCCAGCAGCTACTTTGCCCTTCATCCTTCTCCCTCAGTCCACACCAATGGCATAGCCTGCAGAGCTTTACCTACAAACTGACAAACGTTTGCTGCTGTGTCTAGTGAGCCAACATGATCCAGGATTTTACTGAGCCACCTGGGTCTCCCTGACTACTAATGTATTTCTAATGTATTTCCAGGGGAAGCATGAATCAAAAACAAGATGAGAGATACGTAGAATAATTCATGGGGGGAAGAGGCTTTTGGAGGTCTCTAACCTAACCCCCTGCTAAAAGCAAGGCCAGCTTCAAAGCTAGAGCAGGTTGTTTAGGGACTCTCCTGCTGGGTTTTGCGTATCTCCAAGAACAGAGAAGCACAGCCTCCTGTGGTAGTGCTGACCACCCTGGAGTAAAACGCTTTATTCCTGATAGCCAGGCAGAATTTGGGGTTTGGAACTTGATGATCTTAAGGTCCTTTCCAACCGCAACTATTCTGTGATTCTCATTTCCTCACTGCAGCCTGCCCCTTGCCCTTTTGCTATGCACATCTGGAAAGGGTCTGGCTCCCTCTTCTCTCTGTTCTCCAGGCTGAGCCATTCCAACCCCCCTGCAGCCCTGTTGCTGTCCTCTGTGGCTCTGCACATTGTGGAGCTCTGTCTCATACATCTCAGGTAAAATCCAGGGCATAACACAGCAATACCTGTGATCTGACAGAAGAGAATAAAAGGTCTGTCCTGCAACCAGCGTCTCAGCATTGGGAAGGGCCGTTGGATGGGGCCAGGGCTGCAGGCTGTCCTTGAGGAGAGACAGGAGAGAAGGGGGAAAGCTGGTGACCATGACTGTTATAGCAGGAAGTGTTTTTTTCCCTTGTTAATCTGCTTGGGTGAAGCTAATTGCTGTTTCCCAATTATTCTCCCCCATCTTCCATCCTTGCCCGCAAGGGACTTACACAATCCCAGCAGCCTGGGCTGGAAAGGCCCATTTAGATCATCACATCAGTGTCCCCCTGAGGGTAAATACATCCATGTTTTGCATTTGTATTACAGACCACGTTATGCTCACCCTGCAGAATGCTTGCTGAGAAGATTCATTAGCTGGACGCCAGCCAGAACCCAGCAGTGCTCATGCTAAAGCACATGTCAGGACATTTTAAAAGCACTGCAGCGCTGGCACAATGATCACAGAGATCATTTGCCAATGTCGAACTCTACAGCTGGATGCAGTCAGGGTTGTGAAATGGTCCCTTCAGCCTCCTCTGACTCATGGTAATAATTTGAGGTTAGATTTTGCATTTGGCTGCAGCTCTTAATAGAGGGTTGTGGAGAGCTCTGCACCTGCTGAGCTCTGTGCCAGCCCAGGGAAAGGGAATGGGGCAGTCCAAAGCATTCCTAATGTCCATCATGTGCCTTTCTAGTTGCACCACAGGGATGCCTTTTCCTCACTTGTGCTCTTGGCTTGTGCACATTGTACCCAAGGGAACAATGGAGTCTCCTGCCCTTCCTTGGCATAGCCCACATGCTCCACACTCTCTTTCCAGGGGCAGAGCTAAGGGTGTGTAGCCTCTTCATGCCCTGCAGAGCTTTCGGTTTGGCTGAATTAAGGGCAGTGACTGAATGCAAGGTGATCTTAACACCTGTGCCAGTGAAATTGTTTGTTTGGTTATTTTTTTGCCAGTGAATCATTCTTAAATCAGTTTGGGTTAGCTAACGGGCTGTGGGAGCAGCAGCAATCAAATAGAGAAGGAAAGAAAATAAACCTCCTATGTGGGAGTGCAACTTGGGGACTATCCAGAGCATGAAATAACCAGGCTGCTCACAGAGCCCAGCATACAAGGGGAAGGACGGGGCTCAGATCTTCACTGGACTTGCCTCATTAATTCCTCCAGGTCTGGAGATGACTTCTTGCCCGTCCACAGCCAATCAAAGGAGAGCAGCTACAATGTGAGAGGAGATCTGTCCTGCCTCCTAAAGCTACCCTACAACCCCAGAGTGAGAGGGGAGCACACTAGGGTTGAATTTTATTACCTTTCTCTGCTTTGGTCCCAGCTCAGGGCAGGAATAACAAGCACCACTATGGGCAGGCTATCAGTGTGATATTGATGTCTCTCTGTAATTTGAAACAAATAAAGCCACCATTGAGAACACCTTACTCTATTGTTTGGTGACCAAAATGTGTCCTCATTCTGTCTTCCTGATCAAGATCTTGATTTAATAATGGTTAAAATAGAAAAAAGTCTTCATTCCCATCTCCTAAAAATGTGCCAAA
Source organism: Psittacus erithacus (assembly GCA_009867235.2). Classification (NCBI taxonomy): domain Eukaryota; kingdom Metazoa; phylum Chordata; class Aves; order Psittaciformes; family Psittacidae; genus Psittacus; species Psittacus erithacus. The sequence continues at coordinate 8,270 of WYDI02028568.1, forward strand.
GGAAGCAGAAAATAGAAGAGAATATATTGATGTCTGCAAGAGCTTCCTAGTTGCTATTGAGCACCAGGTACTGCAGAGGCATGTTGTGAAGGCTTCTGTACCCAGAGATTACTTCTAACTGGTTTTGACTCATTGAGCACTAAAATTTAGACTAATTTTCTTCCCTTCCTTGTAGAACTAATAAAGACATACTGATGGGTATTCTGCATAAGAACCTCATTCCAGAAGAGGAATGATCTAGTAAGACAAGATGGATTCAGGCCAGAAAGCATTTTTCAGACATTTGATGAGGCTCGTGACAAGTCCTCTTTAGTAAACAGCCATTTTACAGGTGGAGGCATGACTGTGCCACATTGGCTGCTGTCCTGCCTGTTTGCAGAGACGTAGGTCTAAACACCACAAGCATTGCAGTACCACCACTGGCCTGACCCGGCAGGACCTGCATTAAGCCCATGGATGAGCCTGTGTGAGGGACTGGAGAGCAAAGCCAACTGGTGCTGAGACATGGCCCATGCAGAGCCTTGTGGATGCCCACGAGCCAGTGAATTGGTACTAAAGGCTTTGCCCGGATGAGCAAAGGAGGCAGCACTATTTATTTTGTTTGAATAATATATGACTATTAAGTTAAATAAGAGAAAGCGGAATGAGCTTTCCAGTTAAAGCCAAAATGTTTGATGCTTGTTTCCTGGGCATTCAGGGTCTCTGGGAAGCTTTGAAGTGCCGCTAATGAACCTACCAATGTAGATAATGTAAAATACTTTAATAATTTATTTATCAGGCAGTGCTGTCTATGATACATAATCTGAAATGTTTAAAGAGATGAAACTGCCCTTTCTAAACGTCTGTTTGATCTCAGCTGAAATGGTTCAAGTTCTGTTGCAAAGGTGGTTTGTGAAAGCACTTCAATCTACCTTGCTGTAACTACATTGTCCTAACTGGGCTATCTTTTATGTTCTTACAGTGCTGTATTTGCATCAGATTATGAAAGAGGAAGAAAGATCTGACAAGTAGCAACCAAACTTACCTGAGACCAACCTCACTAAGTGACAGAGCCATAAACTCTTTTGTAATCTTTATCTGTATCAAGGGATCAAGGCTGGGAAATAAGCCATAAAAGAACTCCCTTTATCTTATCAACCCTCCTATACCCATGATACCTTTATTGTGGTTGTAACAATTCCATTCACCTTTTCCTGTTGTGAAATTCAGACTCCTGTTTTGCAGTCTGATTTCCCAGGCTGACCCCTGCCCACCTTGAGCAAGCCCAGAACCTTTTCATGGTGGGAGCTGTTTGGCACCTTGGTGAGTCCGTGGTATCAGAGGCAGTGACAGTCTGTGACTGGGACACATCTCTTTTCCCCCAAAGGACCAGCTGTGGTGCAGGATGCTGTGGGAGACAAGAATAGGAAATGGGGATTTGTAGCATGGGGCTGAAGATCTGCACAGCTCTCACTGAGGACTGGGAATGCTACAGCTCAGCTCGCTCTGAGCATGGCTTTTGGTCCTGCCAGTAGGGAGACATCTCCTGGAACACCGAATAGGTGAAACGGTGCTTTCAGCTCCGCTTTCCCACTGTGGCCTGTGGGAATGCGAGGGCTGCGGCCACAGGTACTGCTGGGCTCTCCCATTGACATGGTCCCACTGTTGCAGCCTTGGCACTGCTTCCAAGCGAGGAAACATTTTAGGAGACCCACAGGGGGTTGGAGGTGGGGAGGGGTATTGATCCCCTCCCTGCCAACACAGGGCCAAAACATACTTTTTACAGTCATAGAATCATGGAATGGTTTTGGTTGGAAAGGGCCTTAAGATCATCAAGTTCCAACCCCCCTGCCATGGGCAGGGACGTCTCACACTAAACCATGTCACCCAAGGCTCTGTCCAACCTGGCCTTGAACACTGCCAGGGATGGAGCATTTACAACT